>JAQZBX010013338.1:0-40000 GCA_029593785.1 Cabassous unicinctus | reverse complement strand
AGAGGTTTTAGATTACAGAAAAGTTACATTGAAAGTAGGAGGGATTCTCATGTACCTGCAACCTTCTCCCACATTGCCCCCTATGTTTTTTAAATGTAGTGGTGCAATTTATTATGATGTATCTGTAAAAGCCACTCTTTAAAAAAATGCACATTTAAAAAAATGACTCACTTGTGGTAAGGCCTAACCTACCTACAGTAATAATGTAAAAAATAAAACCATCATTGTAACATTTATCAGTACTTCACACATCTAACAAATACTGAAGGAGGCAACTACCATTGTAATAAATTCTTTAAAGGAAAAAACTTAAGCACAAATCAGAATTAAGAGAAACTTCAGAATGTTCACATTTGCATGAATTTTTGACTGAACTTTCAAAGATTCCACATATAACAAACCACACCTTTGAATCAAAATGAATACTAAAAACATTTAAGTCTTGTGGCAAACTTACTCTACAGAAACAAGAAATATAAAATAAATAGTAACAGCAGTATATTTCTAGGAGAGAAAGCAATCACGTATTTCCTTTTTCATAAAACAAAAGTCAATGAGTCGACATTTTAACACTGACCAAGTTATTTACTCTTCAAGAATTTGCTTCTCAAGTTGTGTCTTTAAAATGTATCCATTAATATGTTTGGATGGAATTAAATTTATACATCAAAGACATTTTGCTCACAATTCTAATCTTAAGTATAAACCCTAACATATCAAAGCATAGTCCAAACACTATACAATAATGCTACCATTTAGATTTATATGCTTCATCGGAAAAACTTATCTTACAAACAGGAGTTTTGCCCTGTTTCTCCAGAATAAATATTCCTATGTCTAAAACTTTAAATGATAGTCAAAAAAGATTCAAATAATTCATGCTATGCATTTTCCTTCATCAGGCTTTGATAAAACAGAGCCATCTGGTGTTGGAGCACCACCTACCTTCTCAGTTACAGTCTCTACAGTCTCAGAAGCAGACACAAAAACCATTGTTTTATTAGTTGAGTCTGTCTTCTGTTTCTCAGCAATAGCTGCACAAACAGCAACAATTTTATCACTTTCAAAGTCATAGTCAGGAATTAACTTTGATGAGAAATCTGTTACCTCTGATGATGATTCTATCTTTTTAACCCTCTGTGCCACTCTCTGTTGCTCCTGGAGTGTTCTTGACCAAGAAAGCTCTTCTTTCCATAGTTCAGGGTTCATTGGATAGCTGTGAAGGGTTACTTGAAAACTTTTAATTGCTTCATGCATTTTGTCCTTTGGCTATCTGTTGTCATATTGTTCTATTGTCTGTCTTCTTATCCTTTAGTTTACCCTTCCTAATAATCTTCATTTCTAAACTCTTCTCCAAATCTCTCACCCTTGCTTTTTCCTTTCAGGCTGCAGCACTCTGTTTAGTATCTCTTGCATATCTTGTCTTTTGGTAACATTCTACCAGTTTTTGTTTGTCTGTGAAGACTTTGAACTCACCCTCAGTTTTGAAGGACAGCTTTGCTGGATTCAGAATTCTTGGTTGGCAGTTTTTCTCTTTCAGTACTGTAAATGCATCATACCACTTTCTTTGTTCCTCCATGGTTTCTGATGAGAGGTGGGCATTTAATCTTATCAAGTTTCCCTTGTATGTGATGCTTTGCTTTTAATTTGATGCTTTCAGAATCCTCTCTTTATCTCTGATATTTGTCATTCTGCATAGTATGTGTCTCAAGGTGGGTCTATTCAGATTTATTCTCTTTTGTGTGCTTTGTCCTTCTTGGATATTGATATTTATGTCCTTCATAAGGGTTGGGAAGTTTTCATTCATTACTTCTTCAAGTGTTCTTTCTGCCCCTTTTCTGTTCTCTTCTCTTTCTGTGACACCAATAACGCGAATCTTTGTGCATTTTGTGTAGTTATCTCTGAGACTCTTATCCATTTTTTCCATTTTCTTCTCTTTCTGTTCTCCTGTCTTTTCCAGTTCAGATATTCTGTCTTTGAAGTCACTAATTCAGTCTTCAAGTAATTCGAATCTGTTCTTATGTGTCTCTAATGTATTTTTAATGTCATCTATTGCGTCCTTAATTCCCATAAGGTCTGTTACTTTTCTTTGCAGGTTTTCAAATTGTTCTTTATGCTCTCCTAGTGTCTTCTTCATATCCTTTATTTCTTTAGTCATATTTTCTTTAAATTCTTTGAAGTGATTTAGGAGAATTCTGTGATTATCTCTGATTAAAGACTTTAAGTCTTTTATACATTTTTTAATTGGTTTGCTTGTGTTTTTATCATTGCATTGTATGATCTCTTTATATAAAATGGATATGCAACCCTTATTGAATATGTGGTTTTCAAATATTTTCTCCCATTAAGAAGGTTCCCTTTTTATTTTCTTGACAAAGTCTCTTTTTAAAAAATGATTGTCTAAAGAAGAGATTTCACCATCCTAAAATCCTAACAAATGTACCACAATAATGAAAGATGTTATTAATGGGGGAAAGTATGGGATGGGGAAGGAGTAGGGTATAAGGGAATAACCCTATATTTTCATGTAACATTTAGGTAATCTAAAGCTTCTTTAAGAATAAAATATAATAATTTAAAAAGATGAAAAAAGAAGAGATTTTAATATTCTATTTTTAAAAAGCAGTTTTATTAAGATATATTAACATACCACACAATCGATCCAAAGTGTATAATCAATGGCTTTTAGTATAATCACAGTGTAGTACATTCATCACCAAAAAAATTTTTAGAAGTATTCCATTACTCCAAAAATAAAAACTCCACACCCCTTAGCAGTCACCTCTCAATCCCTCTATCCTTCCACAGCCTTGACAGTCTTTTGAAAAATAAAATTAAATAATTTTGAGGAGATCCCATTTATCCTTTTTTTCTTTCATTGCTCATACTTTGGGTATAAGGTTTAAGAAACTACTGTCTACCACAAGCTCTTGAAGATGTTTCCCTACATTTTCTTCTAGGAGTTTTATGGTTGTAGCATTTATATGTAAGTCCTTGAACCATTTTGAGTTAATTTTCGTATAAGGTGTGAGATACGAGTTCTTCTCTCTTTTGGGTATGGCTACCCACCTCTTTCAGCGTGATTTGTTGAACAGACAGTTCTATCCTGCTGGGTGGGCTTGACAGCCTTGCCAAAAATCACTTGACCATAGATGTGGGGATTTATTTCTGAGTTCTTAATAGGGTTCCATTTTTCAGAATGTCTATCTTTATGCCAGAACCATCCTGGTTTTATCACTTTACCTAAGTAAAATGGTTTAAAGTCAGGAAGTGAGAGTCCTCCAACTTTGTTCTCTTTTAAGACATTTTTGGCTATTCAGGGCTCCTTATCCTTCCAAATAAATTTGATAATAGGCTTTTCTATTTCTGTAGAAAAGGCTGTTGGGATTTTTATTGAGATTTCAATGAATCTGTACATCTGATTGGATAGAATTGACACCTTAATGATATTTAGTCTTCCAATCCATGAGCATGGAAAGTCCTTCCATTTTCTCAGGTCTTCTTTTGTTTCCTTTAGCAATGTTTTGTAGTTTTCTGAATATAAGTCCTTTTTGTCCTTGGTTAATTTGATTCTTAAATATTTGATTATTTTAGTCGCAAATGGAATTTTTTTCTGACTTCCTCCTTAGATTGCTCATCAGTAGTAAATGGAAATGCTACTGGTTTTTGCATATTAATCTTGTATCCTGCCACTTTGATGTATATGTTTATTAGTGCTAGTAGTTTTTTTGTGGATTTTTCTGGATTTTTTAGATGTAGGATCACATTATCAGCAAATAGTGAAAGTTTTATTGCTTCCTTTCCTATTTGGGTAACTTTTATTACTTTTTCTTTCCCAATTTCTCTACCTAGAACAATATTGAATAACAATTTCTCTATCTAGCACAATATTGAATATCAGTGGTGACACTGGGCATCATTGTCTTGTTTCCTACATCAGTGGGAAAATTTTCAGTCTTTCACCATTGAGTACAATGCTAGTTATGGGTTTTTTATCTATGCATTTTACCATGTTGAGAAAGCTTCCTTCTGTTCCTATCATTTAGAGTGTTTTTCTCAAGAAAAATGCCATATTTTCCCAAACGCCTTTTCTGCATCAATCAAGAGGATCATGTGGTTTTTCTTCTTCAATTTATTAATGTGGTTTATTACATTAATTGATTTTTCTTGTGTTGAACCACTCCTGCATACCTGGCATTGAACCCACTTGATTGTGGTGTATAATTCTTTTGATGTGCTTTTGGATTCAGTTTGCAAGTATTTTATTGAGGATTTTTGTATTTCTATTCATTAGAGATATTAGTCTACAATTTTTTCCCCATAGCTTCTTTACCTGGTTTTGGTATTAGGATGATATTGCCTTCATAGGATGAGCTTAGTATCATTATTTCCTGTTCAATTTTGTGGAAGAGTTTGAGAAAGATTAGCATGAGATCATCTTTAAATGATTGTTAGAATTCACCTGTGAAGACTTCTGGTCCTGGGCTTTTCATTTGGGAATGTTTTTGAAGACTGTTTCAATATCTTTAGTCATGATTGGTTTATAGAGGTCTTTTATTTCTTCTAGGGTCAGTGTAGATAGTTTGTGTGTTTCTAGAAATTTGTCCATTTCCTTTGCATTGTCTAGTTTTTTGGCATACAGTTGTTATTAGTATCCTCTTATGATCCCTCTTACTTCTGTGGTGTCAATGTGCTCCACCCCTTAATTTCTGATTTTATTTATTTGCATTTTCTCACTTTTTTCTATGTCCATCTAGCTAAGGATTAGTCAACTTTGTTTTTTCAATTGAAAAACCAACTCTTGGTTTTGTTTATTCTCTCTATTGTTGTATTGTTCTCAATTTCATTTATTTCTGATATATTCTTTCTTATTTCTTTCCTTCAGCTTGGCTTGGGATGATTTTACTATTCTTTTTCTAGTTCCCACAAGTGTGCAGTTAGGTCTTCAATTTTAGCTCTTTCTTCTTTTTTAATGTAAGCATTGAGTGCTATAAATTTACCTCTCAGGATTGCTTTTACTGTGTTCCACAGGTTTTGATATATTTTGCTGTCACTTCATTCATCTCAAGATATGTACAGATTTATCTTTCAATTTCTTCTTTTACCCACTGATCATTTAAAGTATGTTGTTTAATCAATATATATTTGTGACTTTTCCCTTTTCCATGTGTTATTGATCTCCAGCTGCATTCCATTATGATCAAGAAAGTGCTTTGTATAATTTCAACCTTAGTAACTTATTGAGACCTGTCTTGTGACCCACATGATCTATCCTGGAGAAGGATCCATGAGTACTTGAAAAGAATCTATATCCTGCTGTTTTGGTGTATAACGCTGTATAAATGTTTGCTAGGTCTAGTTCATTTATCATATTATTCAAATTCTCTTCTTCATAGTTGATCTTCTGTCCAGATGTTCTATCCAGTGATGAGATAGTGTATTGACATCTCCAGCTATTATTGTAGAGATGTCTATTTCTTCCTTCAGTTTTGCCTGTGCATGTCTCATGCATCCTGGGGTACCCAGCTAGGTGCATAAATATTTATTATAATTATTTCTTCTTGGTGAATTGCCCCTCATATTAATAAATAATGACCTTATTCATCTAACAGTTTTGCTTTTAAAATGTATTTTTTCCTATATTATTATTGCTGCCTCAGATCTTTTTTGCTTACAATTTGTGTGGAATATCTTTTTCCAACTTTTCACTTTCTACCTGATTGTGTCTTTCATTTGAAGTGAGTCTCCTGTAGACAATATATATGGGCTCATATTTTTTATCCATTCTTTGTCTATGTCTTTTGATTGGGAAATTCAATCCATTAACATTCAAAGTTATTGCAGTAAAGGCATTACTTGCTTCATCCATTTTATCATTTGAAATTCTGTTGTCATATCTTACTATTGTCTGTCATAAGTTATCCTTACAAATACTCCTAATTTCTACACTCTCCTCTAACTCTCTTGCTATTGTTTTTCCCTTTCAGGTTGCAGCATTCCCTTTAGTATCTCTTGTAAATTTGGTCTTTTGGACACATACACTCTTCCTTTTTATTCACCTTCAATTTTGAAGGACAGTTTTGCCAGATAAAGAATTCTTGGCTGGCAGTTTTTCTCATTCAGCACCTTAAATACATACCACTTTCTTCTTCACTGCCTGGTTTCTGATGAGAGATTGGCACTTAGTCTTTTTGAGATTCCCATGTATGTGATGCATTGCTTTTCTCTTGCTGCTTTCAGAATCCTCTCTTAATGTCTGGTATTTGTTATTCTGAATAATGGGTGTCTCAGAGTAGGTCTGTTGGAATTTGTTCTGTTTGGGGTGACTTGAACTTCTTGGAGATGATATTTCTGTCTTTCATAAGGGCTGGGAAATTTTCAGTCATTATTTTATCAAATATTCCTTCTGCTCCTTTTCGGTTCTCTTCTCCTTTTGAGACATTGATTACACTTGTGTTTTTGAATTTTGCATTGTCATTCAATTCCCTGAGACCATGTTTCATTTTTTTTCCCATTTTTTTCTCTTTCTGTCTTCCTATCTTTTCAAGCAGAGATGCTCAGTCCTTCAAGTCACTAATTGTTTTCTGTCCATCAAATTTGCTCTATATGTTTCTAATGGATTTTTAATTTCATCCATTGTGGCTTTCATTCCTATAAGCACTGTTACTTTCTTTGCAGGTTTTCAAATTGTTCTTTATGCTCATCCAGCGTCTTTTTAATATTCTTTATCTCTTCAGTCATCTTTTCCTTCAATTCCTTGAAATGATTTAGGAGATATGTGTGATTATACTTCATTACTTGTCTTACATCCTGTGTCTTATCAGGAGTTTTGGTTTGTTCCTTTGGCTAGGACATCTCTTTCTGTTTCTTAGTATGGCTTGTAAATTTTTGCTGGTGTCTAGGCATCTGAACATGTTGGTGAACTTACTCTGACGGTCAATTTCCCTCACTTTAGTGGTTTTGTTTCTTTGATTTTTGGTTCACCTTATTCTATGTCTTTAAAATTGCCCAACTTAAGTCATCAAAATATGGCTAGGGACTCAATAATAGGGTTTAGACCCACTCCAAGGGGATTGGACAAGAGAATCCTAGTAGTTTTTCTCCTTGCACTTTTCAAGGAAGCCAGCAGATGACATTCTTCTGTGAATCTTTCCATGAAGATGTCTCTTTGAACCTCCACTTGCTGGTGATTCTGGTCTGGTCAGAGATGAGATTCATTGCAGGCTTTGCTGGCCAAGTTCACTGAAGAGAAGCCACTCTCTGTCCTCCATGACACCCTCCAGCTTCCCAGGGAATAAGATGTCTGTTCCCCTCTCAGTTTGCTGCAGTAAGCCATAGGTTCCTTATAGGTTGTTTGACCTGAGGGTGGAGAATGGGTGCTATTAAGGGGCACAGGGGTTAGTTACTCACAGTTTTCATTTCAGCTTCTTTGTCTTCCTGGAAGATGCAATGCATTCTCCTGTTCTTCAGATGCCCATAGTAGTTCCCTTGGACAGATTGATTTTTTTTTTTTTTAAATGTCCTGGCTCAGAAATTGCCTCCATCAGGAGGGACCTTTTTTTTTTTTTAAATTTATTGAAGTATATCACCCATACATGAACATACATAAACAGTAAGTGTATAGCAGTAGTTGTGAACTTACAAAACAAACATACATAACATCATACAGGGCTCTCATAGCTCACCCTACAACCAATAACTTGCATTGTTGTGAAATAATTTTAACTAATAATTAAAGAGCATCCTCAAAATATTACTGTTAACCAAAGTACTTTCCCCCAACCCACCCTATTATTATTATTATTTTTATATCACTTATACATAAGCATACATAAACAATAAGTGTATAATAAAAGTTGTGGACTTACAAAGCAAACATTCATAACATTGTACAGGGGTCCCATACATCAACCCTCCACCAACACTTTGCATTGTCATGAGACATTTGTTACAAATTATGAAAGAATATTGCCAAAATGTTACTACTATAGTCCTTACCTTACATTTGGTGTATTTCCCCCCCAACCCACCCTATTTTTTTATTTTTTTAAATTTATTGAAATACAAGAACATACATAAACAATAAGTGTATAGTAATAGTTGTGAATTTACAAAACAAACATACGTAACATCATACAGGCTTTCATACCTCACCTTACCACCAAAACCTTGCATTGTTGTGAAACATTTTAAACTAATGATTAAAGAGCATCCTCAAAATATTACTACTAACCAAAGTATTTTCCCCCAACCTACCCTATTATTATTATTTTTATATCATTTATACATGAACATACATAAACAAAAGTGTATACTAAAAGTTGTGAACTAAAAAAGAAAACATTCATAACATCATACAGGGGTCCCATACATCAACCCTCCACCAACACCTTGCATTGTCATCAGACATTTGTTACAAATTATGAAAGAATATTGTCAAAATCTTACTACTAATTATAGCCCTTATCTTACATTTGGTGTATTTTCCCCCCAACCCACCTTATTATTATGTTTTAAATATATTTTTATGACAGAACTTGTAAACTTACAAAACAATCATGCATATGTGCAGAATTCCCAAACAACATCCCTCTATCAACACATCACACCCTGGTGGAATATTTGTTACAGATTATGAGATAATATCATCCAATTATTACCAAGTCCACAGCCTACATTTGGCACACATTTTCCATACTCCCCCATTATCAACACAGTACATTTTTGGCAAATATGCAAGAATATTACATTATTACTGTAAACCACACTCCATAGGTCACTACAGTTGTATTTTTCCCATGCTTCTCCACATTCCCACCACCCTGCAATACTGATGTACATTTGCTCTAGCTCACAAAGGACACTTTTTCACTGTACCATCAACCACTATGCTCATCCACTCTGGTTTTACTGTGCTATACAGTCCCTAGATTATTCCCTACTTTTCTGTCAATTGTCATTTACATCCCTAGACTACCATTTTCAGCCACATTCTCATTTATAAAACAGCTGTTACTCACTATAATGTGTTACCATCAACTCTGTACAATCCCACACTTTTACAGTAAAGCTAATTAAAACTTCTACATACATTAAACATCAGTAGTCTATCTTAGTCCTCCCCTTATCTCCTTTAAGAATCCACCAACTACCACCAGGTCTTGAAGATATTTTTGTACATTTTCTTCTAGAAGTTTTATGGTTCTTGCTTTTATATTTAGGTATTTGATTCATTTTGAGTTAATTTTTTTTTTAAGAGTGTGAGATAGAGGTCCTCTTTCTTTCTTTTGCTATGGATATCCAAGTTTCTCAGCACCATTTGTTGAATGGACTGTTCTGTCTGAGCTGGGTGGGTTTGACAGAAAAAATCACTTGACCATAGATGTGAGGGTCTGTTTTTTAACCATCAATTCGGTTCCATTGGTCTATGTGTCTGTCTTTATGCCAGTACCATGCTGTTTTTATCACTGTGGCTAGGTAATATGACTTAAAGTCTGGAAATGAGAGTCTTCCAACTTCGCTTTTCCTTTTTAAGATGTTTCTGGCTATTCAGGACCCTTTACCTTTCCAAAAAATTTGATAATCATGTTTTCCATTTATTTAAAAAATGCTGGTGGAATTTTTATTGGGATTGCATTGAATCTGTATATCAATTTGAGTAGAATTGACATCTTAATGATACTTAGTCTTTCAATCCATGAGTATGAAATATTCTTCCAATTATTTAGGCCTTTTTAAAATTTCTTTTAACAAGTTCTAGTTTCCTGAATACAAGTACTTTAAATTGTTGGTTAAGTGTATGCCTGAATATTTAGGTTTTATCTGTCATATTTTATTTTCACCACTCTTTTGACACTTTTACTTACTTTTATTGATATAATCTTCATTTCTAGTTTCTCTTCCAGGCCTCTCTCTTCTGTCTTTACTTTTCAGGCTGTAGCACACCCTTTAGTATTTCCTGCAAAGCAGGTCTCTTGGTTACAAACTCTCTTAGTTTCTGTTTATCTGTGAATATTCCAAACTCACCCTCATTTTTAAAAGACAATCTTACCGGATATAAGATTTTTAGCTGGAAGTTTTTGTCTTGCAGTATCTTAACTATATCATACCACTGTCTTCTTGCCTCCATGGTGTCTGGTGAGAGATCAGCACTTAATCTTATTGGGTATCTCTTGCTGCTTTCAGAATTCTCTCTGTCTTTGATATTTGACATTCTGATTAGTATGTGTCTCAGAGTTGGTCTATTAGGAGTTTTTTGGATGGAAGTATGTAGTGCTTCTTGGATATGGATATCTATGTCCTTCAATCGGGTTGGGAAATTTTCTACCATTATTATTTCAAATATTCCTTCTGCTCCTTTTCCCTTCTCTTTTCCTTCTGGGACACCCATGACACATTTGTTTGCATGTCTCTTGCTATCCTTTAGTTCCCTGAGACCTTGTTCAAGTTTTTCCAATCTTTTCTTCATCTGTTCTTTTTATGTTCACTTTCAGAGGCCATTTCTTCAAGCTCACCAATATTTTTTTCTACCTTTTCAAATTTCCTATTTTATGATTCCAGTGTATTTTTCATTTCATTTATTGCATCTTTCATTCCCATAAGATCTGCTATTTTTCTATGTATACTTTCAAATTCTTCTTTGTGCTCATCCAATGTCTTCTTAATATCCTTAATTTCTTTAGCCATCTCATTGAATTTAATAGGAGATTTGTTTGAACATCTATGATTTGTTATCCCAACTCCTTTTTGTCATCTGTAGGCTTATCTTGTTCTTTTAAGTGGGCCATGTCTTCCTGTTTCTTGGTGTGGATTGTGATTTTTGGTTGGTGTCCTGGCATCTGGCTTGCTAGAGTATTTATTCTGGGTGCAGTTTTTCTTTTTAGTTTAGGGCTTCCTGACCCTTCTCCCTTGCTGGTTATGTAGGAATAGCCAAGGATGTAGTTGGTGCTATAAGCTATGGAGGCTCAAGCTGCCCTCATTGCCCCAAGGAGCAATGAAGCTTCTTGCAACTTTCTCCTTTGCCAGAGGTAGGGACAGAGCCACAGCTGTGTGGAATAATCCAACTCATGCAGGCCTAGACTGTAGTTTCCCAGAGAGACTGATGTAGCTTCCCTCCCCTTTCTCCCCTGCCTGGGACGTGAATGGAGCTATAGTTGTGGGCAACAATCTATGCAGTGCAAGTCTAAGATGACGATAGTTGCCCCAGTAGATTTCCGATTATTCTGTCTGTGCCAGCTAAATGTACCTGCAGCTGCCTGGATAGGCTGGTGCTGAGCCCGTCAGCTTCCTCCATGCTAGAAGTGGGGCTGAAGGCTAGGCTAGTGCTGCAGGCCAATCTGGGTGAAATAAACCAGTCTCTACTGTCCCTGTGATTTTCAGTCAGCCCAGTTTCCTCTCATGCTGGGGGTGGAATCAAAATGGCAGCTATCGGCCTCCTTCTAACTTGGACAGGCTCAAACTTTCGCTTTCTTAGGGTTATACTTTCGTCAGCGGAATTTACTAATCAGTAGCTAAAATTATTGGCCAACAGTCTCTTCCTCCCCTTTTTTTGGGAAATGGAGCTTCCAATTCCTGCCACAGATAAGCTCCTGGGGTGGCTTGTGCTTCCAAAGTAGGTTGCTCACCGGCCTCCGCGGCTTGGCCAGTAATTTTCCAGAGAGGCTGGAGCAGCTCCCCCCATCCCCCATCCCCACCCCCGCCTCTCAGCTTCCTCCCTGCCTGAGGTGGGCCTGGGGCTTAGGCTAAAGCGACAATAAGATCTAAGTGGGAAAATAAAAGGCAGTTGCTACCTGCACTGTGATTTTCAGTCAGTCTCGCTTCCCCTCATGTCAGCTGTGGAGTTAGGATGGTGGACACCACGCGCGGTTTTCTGACTTGGACAGTTTCAAACTTTAGCTTTCTTAGGATTATAATTTTGCCGCTGAATTTACTAATCAGTAGCTGAAGCTGGTGGCCAACTGTCTCTTCCTCCCCTGTTTTTGAGAAATGGAGCTTCCAATTCCTGCCACAGAATGGCTTTTGGAGTGGATTGTGCTGCCAAAGTAGGATGATCACCGCCTCCCTGGTGTGGTCAGTAGTTTCCCACAGAGGCTGGTGCAGATATTCTCAGCTTCCTCCCTGCCCGAGACAATCTGATCTAGATGGAAAGAAGCCGGTCCCTACCAGCACTGTGATTTTCAGTCAGCCTTGCTTCCCCTCGTGTCAGGCACGGAGTTAAGATGGTGGCCTCCTTGTGACTTGGACAGGTTCAAACTTTAGCTGTTCTTACTTAACTCGCCGAATTTACTAATCAGTAAGTGAGCCTTACTATTGAACTATTGTGGTAATAACCACTTGTTTCTATTGCCAGAAAAAAATCAAAGGCTGTTCAAACAGCATTTATCCACTGTGAAAAAAAAGCAACAAAAAACAAGATATACTCTTCCCTCTATCCCTCTAGTTTAAGATATTATATTATATGACAAACTTCTTTGATTTTCTTTTTCTGAAAATCATGGAGAAGGTAAGGTAAAATAAAATTTTCTCCTGCACTGAGTATTACTACCAACCCCCATTTAGTCTTCATCAAGGTTGAAGTATCCGTGCAATGGTGCAGGTCTTCAACTCATCTGCATTTTGAATTCAGTTTCAAAGCCAGTTTTCTTTGAAATGACCAGCCTTCTGGGCATAATGTATGTGAATTTTTGGCTGTTCTGAACATTACTATTTTTTTATTATGATTTAATAATAAGTTGTTAAGAATGAGAAATTGATTTCCATAGGAAGGAGACAACTCCACCAATTGTTAATTAAAATATGCTGAGTTCAAAATTAATGTCATTCTGTATGGAGAATTCTGAGACATGCCAACACAGTATTGATGAATTCAGAGAGCTTTAGTACCAATTTAAGTTTAATTCAAGTTCTGTAGACTTCCCCTACCTCTTATACTCCTTTAAAAAGGTACAGGTGCCACTGGCATAAGAAATAAGGTTATACTGCCAAATTCAGTGACTGAATAGGCTTACATTTGTCAGATCAGGGCTAAACTCAATATTTTTGTTAATCTTCCACAGCTCTTGTTTTGTGATTCATTAAACTGAACATTCAGCTTTTCAAGAAAAGGCATTTCACTTTTGGTAATTTCTGTGTGTGTGTGTATGTAGCACACTGAACACTTTGAGATTGCTTGTTAATGAGTCAGCAAATCAGGAAACTAAGGCACCCAGGGCTTACGGGTAGAAAGTTTCTACCTGGTATTTCTTAAAAAGTCATTTTAAAATTGAATTTGAAAAATCCTTCGGACAAAATTCAAACAAGAGGAACTATTCCTAAAGCAATTTCATTCATATTAAAAGTTTTTGCACACTGTGTGGTCTTCAAATTTTATATAATATTTCTTGGGTGTTTTGAAAATATATATCCTTATATCTGGATTTTAAATAATTGCTTAAGTTTAAAAATTTGCAAAAACAAGATTCATGTCTGTTCTGCTTCTCCCAAAGGTGTGTTTGTAACTATTATGTCCTACTATTTTCCAGAAAGCCCAGTTCTACAAAAGGTAAAATCTAAATATTTAGCAATATCCTTATAAAATATTTTTCTTGATAACTACCAGCTTTTTTCCACTACAGTGTCCCCATTGCTATTAAAACAACCTCCATTTATAAGGGAGCAAATATCTGTTATTTAATTATTCAATATTTTTCTGAAATAATAAAAAACCAAAAATAATTTCAGCAACAACAGTATCCCAGACATTTGGTGCCATATTCCCCTATCCCATGAGCACATCTAACTTTGGCACCTATGGACCTGAAATGTGAGCCCACATCTGATTCTGATGGTTTCCAATACAGAGTGCCACATTAATAAGAAAATGCAGTTTTCAGTAATCTCATATATCGTTCACCTAGAAAAGTTGCTTTTACATTAGACATATTGTTAATTTATAAATATTTTTATTGTGGGTGAAATCAACTAAAATACACTCTTTACTTTTGTAACAATAAAATTAACAGGTACATTTGCCCCAGAGGAAAAATTAAAGAGAACTTCCATCCCACTTTTCTCCACTCCATGTCTTAGAAAAAGTTAATTTTTCCATCAGCTTCCTGGGTTTTGAAGTTAAGACACCTGTCAGAGAAGATCAGAGAGGCTCCAAACTGAGTGCACATACAAAAAGGGAATCTTGGTCTCCAGAGGAAATGTCAATATATGAGATGAGAGTGCCTCAACTAGTATTCCAGACTCAAGGCAATAACCTAAGCAGTCATCAGGTCATCTATTTTTAGCCCAGACTGACTTGAAGTCCCTCCAGTGTGTGTGATTCCAAAAGGTGCCATGCATTAGGAAAAGTAATGAGCACATGATTGTGAAGTAATGAGTTATGAACTTGCAACTCCGGTCCGGGGCACCCTTGTGGCCTTGGTGGGATCTGGATTAATAAGAGCATTGTCAAGTCTGTACATAAGTACTCATTGTTCTGTGCAAGTTTGGTCTTTAAGAGAAATATGTTATGGCAGTGACACATGCAAAACTGTTCAGACTTCTTAATTTGGAGAAAGGACTAACTACTTGAAGGGAATGGAACCAAGGTTTGAGAGCGTCAAGAAAAAGATATTAGATGACCTGATATCAAAACAATTGGAGATTCAGGAATTAAAAGACTTAGTGTTAATTTACTTTTTACAATGAAGTAAATAAAGATGCAAGGCAATTTATAAAAACTGAAACCAACATGTAAGTATAATTTCTCATTATTAAGCCATCCATGTTCATTACAGCTCCAAGTAAAATCAGTGTAATTTTATGTTACATTTTTACATAAATATAAATATAAGAAAATATCCATCTCATGTCATACATTTTTGTTAACTCTGTATAAAACTATAAAGTAATTACAGAACTAACTGCCTAACCATTTCTAGCACAGTTAAGAAAATAAAGTGGAGGAATGCTAATGAAAATTGTGTCCTTTAATGACCAAACATTACACTATTATATGTGCTTTAATTCATGTTCACATTTTTTTGCAGTATTAAGATTTCCACATTAAGGAACTCTAATGTTACTCATTAATTACCTGACATATTTTGTATTCAAGAGAGTAATGGAGTTCTGCTTCACAGGTTTTATAGTGTAACCTAGTGAGCAGGTGGTTAATGGCAGCAGTGTCATAAACTAAAATCATTTACAGTACCAACAATTTCAGAAATATTAAGATATTACACTACCCAGTATCAGAATTTCTCATAGAATAACTTAAGTTCAATATCACTCTTTGATAAATCTTCTGGTCTCAAAGTTGATTGATGATATTTGGTGCTAAGTTCTGAGCTCAGCACTTACAAAATATTCTTTAAATCTTTTTTGAACTTTCTGTTGAGTCAATTGCCAAATAAAACACTGTCCTTAGAGTAATTGAAAATTGTTCTAGATTGTCATTGAATGGTATATAGAAATATGCTTTGATTTTAGTACCAGACATTTTTATGTTTTTCTGACCATCACATTGAGAGATGAAAATAAATTGTCAAATCTTGACAAGCAGATCATTGGTGTAGTTTGTTCAACTAAAATTACATCTATTTTTTAGATCTTCTGAAAGGTTAAATATTAATATCATAAGTCACATTTTAAATAGCACATTTGATAGCCTTACAAGATTCAGGAAAGTATAGTCAAGTATTTGTTTGGCTCCACTGCTGCATATTGTCTCTTAACACAAAAATCACACATTCTAGCAGCATTGTCAGAATAATAGATAACGGATTAGACCAATGGCTTAAGAAGCATATGTTAACCACATTGAGTATTTAACTTTTTGCTTTAATTATTAAATAGCAATTTGCAGTATAATTTAAAATAAACCCCAATGAATTACCTAAATGCTTATGATCTAGAACTCTCACAGTTTAAAGTAAATATATTTTTGGGATTTTCAAAATATCAGGAGGAAGGACAATAGTGAAACCAGGATCGAAGGATAATAACATATAAGTATTGTAATGTTATAAAATGACTAATGGAGTGCTATAAAATGTATCTCTGAGTCTGTTAATTGTTGAAAATCCCTGAATTTTTACAGGGTAGTACAAAGGAGTAACCGTCTTGTGTTGCCAGGAAAAATCTGGGCATCAGAAAATTCTAGTTGTTAGAATTTCTGACAAATTACTAATGGGAAATCAACAAATGTAATGTTGTACACTGTAATATGTGTGATATATATGCAATCTCTGTTATGTACAAACACTCATATTTTATATTGAACCACAATACATGAGACAATAATGCCTATATTTAGTATTTTATATGTTTCAAAGTCAAAATTTGATGTTTCAAAAAGACATGAAGTAGAAAATATCACTTGCAAACATTACAGCAATTTAAAGAAAATATATTTTATATTAATACACTTTTCTTCAATCACAAGGATTGCAAGTATCGTGTTTTGAATGACTACTAAAAGCTGAGCAAACGAAGCAAAGAGAAAGAAAAATAAAAACAGTATTGATTATTGCTGACTAATGGTTTTGCATTAATTGAGTATGTTTGCTGTATCATGATTATTGGGAATGTATACCTGTCAGAGATTGGCCTTTTATATTCATTGCCAAGATGAGCAAAAACAACATAAGTCGGCATGACATGTATTCATATAAACTTAAATGCAGTTATAATTATAAATACTAGTTTATAAATATGCATATACAGGAAACTAATTTGAATATATTTAAAAATTATTTTATGGCCAAATTGGTGATAATACTTGTGGGAATTTGATATTATTTATGAATTCAAAAAAGAGATATAGATTATGTTTATAAACTGGTCTGTTCCTCTGGGTGTGATAGCCTTTGATTGTAGTAGATTCAGCTGACATGACTTTGATTAAATTATTTTAAGATTAGGGTTTTGATTCAACCACATCATTAAGGGAACTCAGTTTGAGTCCCCACCCCATTTTTGGGCTATATATTTGACACTCAATCGAGGAGACAGACAGAAGTAGATACACAGAGAAGAATACATAGGAAGAGAGATAGCTCCATGGACATGGTAGAGGTTCTGGGAAGAGAGATGAGCCATTCGCCTGACAGTCTGCAGTTGAAGAGACCAGACCCTGAGCAAATGAGCAGGAACAGAAAGAAATGAGCCCTCCAGCTTACAGCTAAGATCAGAAGTAGCTGAGACCACAGAGTCTTAAGAGGAAAGAGGACGGCTGAACTCGTGCAGATGTCACTCACCATCTTGCTTCAACACATGGCAACAGACTTTGGTGAGGAACTAAACTTGAGTTGAACTCATTATGGCCTTCTAACTGTAAGCTTCTACCCCAAATAAATACCCTTTATAAAAACCAACCAATTTCTGGTACTTTGCATCAGCACCTCTTTTGGCCAACACAATACTAACAGGGACATTAGATGCTTTATTAAAAATAAGATTCTAAGTCTATTTTTAATCAATTGAATTCAAATAAATGTACTTGATTTAAAATTGCATTCAATATATTGTTTTGGTGGTTTACTATATTGTGTGTGGTTTACTAAATACATTCTATTATTGCTGTTTACAATCTATGCCTCTACATCTGTATTAGAACTTTGTGTCTTTCCTTTTGTAGAATAAAAATAATTTTGTTGTTTTTATTCTGATTGCATAAAAAAAATCCTAATTAATGAAATAATTCTATTTTTTCCTCTAATTGTAGACTTTTGAGGTAGGGTGCTTAAAATATTGCTGCCAATGCCATGAATTTAATTTATTGCAGGTGTTTTATTTATAAAAATACCATCTTATAAGAAAGTCATCAATCACCATCAGAAGAGCACTAATTCAATTGCCATTGTTTATCTGGCTATTATTTAAAAAGGTACATGAAAATATTGGATTGGACCCATTCTGTGTAAACTGTTACTAATTCATAAAATATAATATTCCCTTATTCAAAATTCTAGAATATGCGTACACCTCAATAAATTTGTTTTTACCTTTTGTCATTCAATACTGATGACAAAAATATATTATCAAGTTTGTTTTGTAAATGATAAAAAATGGAGTCAGTGGTAATGTTGAAATCATAGTCACTCTTGCCACAAATATTTTAAAAATGAGAAAACTGGATGTGTTGGAGAGAAAAGAGAGCCTTTGCTTAGAAGGAGTCAAGACATAACTATTATAAGCACTTTTCTGATCTTAAAAGACCCATTTAATCCACCAGAACATACTATTGTTATTATTCCCATTTTATAGATGAAAACAGCAAGGTATAAGAAACTTGACCACATTGCATAGTAAGTAACTGGGCCAGGATTTAAATTTAAGTAATTCAGCTTCAGAATATGACATAATTGATCTTCAAACAATTTCTTTAGGAAGAAAAGAAATCAAGCAGAGTGCACTTAAGCTTCCATTCTACTGTGTTTTTTTGTTTGTTTGTTTTGTTTTGTTTTAAGAGAAATTGAACCCAGAATCTTGTACATGTGAAGTAAGCACTCAACCACTGAGCTACACCTGCTTCCCTCCATTCTGCATTTTTTACAATTGTTAAAAAGGGAGTCAAAGCAAAAACAAGTGACAGTATTTTTTTAAATTGTAATATATTCTGGTACAGAATTTTCCTGGAGAAAACGTTCTAAGATCCTGTTTCTTAACAAGGGCATTTAGGAAATGTTCACATTTGGATGGGAGAATTTTCCTGTCAGCCTTATATGGTGGGGTAGGTGAATACTTATCCTAAACTTTCATAATTTTAGAATTCAGTTTAGTTAACCTGCACCTCTGAGATTTGAATAGTAGGAGTTGAATAATTTCAAGTCATAAAATCAATAAAAGTCTGGTATGATTAAGAAATATGCATATCAGCAAATTAACAAATATGCACTTATATATTTAGAGATTATATTACAATTAAATTTGCATAAAATAACTTTTGTGTTTTGTGTGCTATATGAATTAATTTACATGTTATTAAAGATAAAATTTTTTGCAGGATATTTTATGATTTAAAAATTAATTCTATAATTCACATCAAATGCACTAAATTTCTTAACAGGAATTATTCTATCAGAGATATTTTAAGGAACATAGTGTTTCCAATTTGGAAGCAATGCTGAACATCATCCCACATAGCCCTCTAAAAGATATTGAGTCAAAACATGATATTAAAATAAGTCAGTTCAGTGTTGCAGGATCTAATAATTTAAAATAATCATATCAATTTTTCAGTTCTTTTAGTAATAATTAAACAGGTTTTGATGATTGTAAATATTGTAATAGCTAAGTGAATGCTAAGTAACATTTCCAAAATTTACTATTTGCAGAGTATTTATCTTTTTATTTATCTGTCTTCCTTTTATGTTACTTTTCTACAACATATTATATATAACTTGGAAGAAACTTGAATAAGTACTTTGGAAACAATAGTCTCAACCTGCAAATTCAACAGTTTGCCTGAATGCATTTCTATGTGTTTGCTGTGAAAAGTCCCAGCATCTCAATATTGTCCCTGTTGAATTTGTAACTTTTGATTAAGAACAAATTTCTGCTTGCAGCTGTACCATCAAACTGGTTCACTTCTCAACTTACCAAGAACCATAGAATTATGAAGCAAAACTCTCAAAAACAATGAAAAACTATTCTTTCTTGAACATAAATTTCCCATTGACTAGAAAATTCATAAGAAATGCACATACAGAGTGCCTTTCTAAGATGCAAATGGAAGTAATTCCAGGCTTGCAGACATTGCTTGTTTTTAGATCCACTGTCAATTGGGTGATTTTTATAAAGTGAATATGTCAGTGAACCCACTTGGTTTTATAAGAAAACTATTTCCTTCAGCATAAGCCATAATCCCTATATTATTAATCCAATGGTCATTTCCATAATTCAAGAGAAAGGAAGGGAAATCGCTTTGATCTATTTTCATTAACAAGAGTTAAGAATATTTTGTGAGCTTTACAGCTAAGCATAATGACAATAACTGTTGAGAAATTGTAATGTTGAGCACTGAGGTTATATAATTGCTAAAGTTTTCATCCATTATTGAAAAAATTTTGTGAACAGAAGATTCTGTGGTTACAAATTCTTAAATTCTGAAAAAATATTATTTAACAAATAATTTATCATTAGACATAAAAGCACCATATAATGAATCATTAAAGTGATAATTTATAGCAGAATTTAAGGACTTTGTTTTCTTATTGATATGTGTAATTTAATTGTTTTTATTAGTGTGGTAACTTTTTACAGTTGATGATACATTATTTGCTACTACTATACTCATAGATTACATTAGGTTACGCTGTGCTGTACTGAATTATGTTTTTAAAATTCTTATTCTAGCCATATATAAACAGCCTTAAATTTCCCCTATATCAATATTCAAATATATAATTCAATGGAGTTAATTACATTCACAATGTTGGACTACCATCACCACCATTGATTACCAAAACGTTTCAGTCGCCCTAAACAGAGAATCTTTAGCAATTAAGCATTAACTCCCCATTCCCTACCCCTACCCTGGCTTCTGGTATCCTGTATCCTAGTTTCTGACTCTATGAATTTGCTTATTCTAATTATTTCACATAACTGAAATCACACATTTGTCCTTTTGTATCTGGCTTATTTCACTCAACGTGTATTTACAATACATCCATGGAGTTGTATCTGTCAAAACTTTCATTCATTTTTAAGGCTTAAAATATTTTATTATATGTATATACCACATTTTGTTTATATAGTTATCCATTGATGATCACTTTAGTTGCTTTATCTTTGAACAATTGTAAATAATACCACTATGAACATCAGTATGCAAATACCTGTTTGGGTCCCTTATTTCAAATCTTGTGGATATATACCTAGAAGTGAGATTGTTGGGTCATATGGCACGTCTATGTTTCATTTTTGGAGGAACTGCCAAATGTTATCCACAGTGACTGTACCATTTTACATTATGACAAACAGTGAACATGTGTTCCTACTTCTCCCCATCCTTTCCAATATTTGTTATTTCCTGCTTTAAAAAAAAAGTAGTAGACTTTCTAGTGGGTGTGAAATGGTATCTTATTATGTTTTTGATTTGCATTTCCTTAATAGCCAATGACATTGAGAATTTTTTCATGTGCTTATTGGCCAATTGTATATCTTCTTTGGAGAAATGTCTGTTCAGGTCTTTCGCCCATTTTAAATTGGGTTGTTGTTGAGCTGTAGGATTTATTTATGTATTCTAGAATTTAAACTCTTATCAGACACGTGGTTTCCAAATGTTTTCTGTCATTCTGTAGGTTGTATCTTTAGTTTCATAATTACTTCTCTTTATGTACAAAAGTTTTTTAATTTTAATGAAGTTACACTGTTTTTTTTTTCTTTTGTCCTTTGTCCATTTGCTGTAAAGTCTATCCAGTTTACCAAGCACCATTTGTCAGAGACAATTATTTCCCCATTATAAGATTTGACACCTTTGTAAAGAATCAATTGGTCATATATGAGAGAGTTTAATTTGAATTCTCAATTTGATTCCATCGATTTGTGCCAGTCTTTGTACAAGTACCATGCTGATTTGTATACGGTTGCTTTGTAATAAGTTTTAAAATCAGGAAGTGTGCATCCTCAAAATTAATTGTTATTTTTCCAGATGGTTTTGGCTATTTGGGGTCCCTTACCTTTCCATATATACTTGATTGACTTTTCCATTTCTGCAAAGAAGGCTGTTGGAGTTTTGATTGGACTTGCATTGAATTTGCAAATCACTTTGGGTAGAATTGATATCTTATCATTATTTATTCTTCCAATCCATGAACATGGAATGCTCTTCCATTTATTTAAGTTTTCTTTGATTACTTTTAGCAATCTTTTATATATGAGTCTTTTACAACCTTGGTTATATTTATTCATAAATATTTGATTATCCTAGTTGCTATTAATGAAATTTTTCTTCTTGATTGCCTCTTCAGACAGTTCATTACTAATATATAGAAACACTTCAGAATTTTGTGTGTTGCTCTTGTACCCTACCACTTTGCTGAATTTATTTCTTAGCTCTAGGAGCTTTGGTATGGATTTTCAGGATTTTTATATACAGGATATGTTATCTGCAAGTAGTGAAAGCTTTACTACCTTTTCAATTTGGATGCCTTTAATTCTATTTCCTAACTAATTGCTCTGGCAAGCATTTCCAGTGTAATGTTGAATAACAGTGGTGACAGTGGACATCCTTGCCTTGTTACTGATTTTAGAGGTAAATCTCTAAGTCTTTGGCCATTGAGTTTGATGTTAGCTTTGTGGATTATTCATGTATGCCCTTCTTATTAGTCAGCCAAAGGGGTGCTGATGTAAAGTACCAGATATCTGTTGGTTTTTATAAAGGGTAATTATTTGGAGTAAAAGCTTGCAGTTACAAGGTCCTAAAGAATCCAACTCAAGGTTGGTTTCTGACCAAAGTTAGTTGCCACTGTTGAAGCAAGGTGGTTGCTGATCTCTGTGAGGATTCAGCCTTCTCTCTCTCAGCTACAGTTTGGCATTGGGCTTGTCTATCTTCCCAGGGCTGCAGGATCTAAGTTCTCTCATCTTCCATTTAAAAGATCTCTCCTCTGGCATCTATGAAGCTCTTTCTCTTCCGATGTGTTTCTTCTTCTGTGTGTCTTCTTGAGTGAGTGCCTATTTATATCAGCCCACCAAGGAGGCAGGGACTTAACTTGAGTTACAATCTACAGACATGACTGAATCAAAGCCCTAATCTTAACATACTTTAATCAAAGACATCTCACCTGAATCTAATACAATCAAAGGGTATCACACCCAGAGGAACAGACCAGTTTGCAAACATAATCCATATCTCTTTTTGAATTTCATAAATAATATCAAACTGCTGTACCATTTATCAAATTGAGGAAGTTTCCTTATATTCTTAGTTTTCCAAGTTTCTTTTTTCAGGGTGAGGTGCTGGATTTTGTCAAATACATTTTCTGCATCATTTGAGAAGGTCATGTGTGTTTTTTATTTTTTTTTATTCTGTTAATGTGGAGTATTGCATTAGCTGATTTTATTATTTTGAAACAACCTTGCATAACTGGGATAAATCCTACTTGATCATGGTATATAGCTCTTTTAAAGTGATGTTGGATTCAGTTTGTTAGAGTTTTGTTGAGGATTTTTGCATCCATATTCATAAGGAATATTGGTCTATAATTTTATTTTCTTGCTGTATCTTTACCTGGCTTTGGTATTAGAATGATATTAGTATCATGGAACAAGTTAGGAAGTGTTCCTTCCTCTCCAAATTGTGGAAGGTTTGAACAGGATTTGTATTAATTCTTCTTGAAATGCTTCATTAAATTGACCAGTGACACCATCTGGTCCTGAGCTTTCTATTGTTGGAAGATGTTTTTTTTCCTCTTGATTGATTACCCTAATTACCTGATTACCTGATTATCCTGATTCAATACCCTTGTTATTGATCTGTTGAGATCCTGTATCACTCCTTGTGTCAGTGTAAATACTCTGTTTCTAGGAATTTGCCCATTTAACTAGGTTATGTAAATTTTTGATGTACTGTTGTTCATAGTATCCTATATTAATCCTTTTTATTTCTGTAGGGTGGGTAGTAATGTCCCCTTTCAGTTCACATTTTTGTAATTTGTGTCCACTCTTCATACCTCTATTTTCTTTTTCAGTCTAGCCAAAGGTTTGTAGATTTTATTGATCTTTTACAAGAATTGACTTTGGGTTTTGTCAATTGTATTGTTTTTTATTATTTATTTCATTTATCTCTGTTTTAATCTGTTATTTATTCCTTCTACTAGCTTTGGGTACAGTTTGCTCTTTTTCTAGATCATCCAGTTGTGAGGTTAAGTTTCAGATTTGAGATCTATCTTCTTTTTATTGTATACATTTAGAGCTATAAATTTCCCCTCACTGTAGCACTTCCTTTGCTGCATCCCATATCTTTTTGTATGTTATGTTTTCATTTTTATTTGCCTCAAGAATTTCCTAATTTCCCTTGTGATTTCATATTTCCACCCATTAGTTGTTTAAGAGTACACTGTTTAATTTCCACATATTTGTGAATTTTCCAATTATCCCTCTGTTTTTGATTGCTAATTTCATTCCATTGTGATCAGAGAATACACATTGTATGATTTCAATATTTTTAAATTATTGATACTTGTTTTGTGACCTAACATATAATCTATCCTGAAGAATGACCCATGTACAATATTGAAGATTGTGTATTCTGTTGCTATTTGGTGTATGTGTTCTATCTATGTCTTTTATCTTTTAGATCTAGTTGGTTTATAGTATCCTTCAAGTCTTCTATTTCCTTATGAATCTACTGTCTAGATGCTTTATCCATTATTTAAAGATGTGTTTTCAAAGTCTTATATTACTAAAGTAGAACTATCCATTTCTCCCTTCAAGTCTGCCAATATTTGATTCATTTGTTTTGAGGCCCTGCCATTAGGTTTTATATGTATTTATAATTGCTATGTCTTCTGTTAAATTGACCCCTTTAATATTATTTAGTAAATTTCTATGTTTTTTATAATAGTTTTTGACTTAAAGTCTATTTAATGTGGTATTAGTAAGTCTCCAAAGCTTCTGTTTGGTTAATATTTGCATGGTAATTTTTTTTTTCATCTTTTCACTTTCAAACTACTTGTGTATATGAATTTAAGGTGAGACTCTTGTAAATGACATGTAGTTTGTGTATGCTTTTTTAAATCCATTCTGCCAATCTCTGCATTTTGACTTGAAGGTGTGAGCCATTTACATTTAAAGTAATTACTAATACTGCAGGGCTTTCTTCTACCATTTTGCTATTTGGTCTTTGTAAATCTTGTGAATTTTTGTACCACAATTCTTCCATTAATATCTGCTTTCATATTTATTTGATATTTTTAAAATTGTACCATTTTGAGTCCCTTCTCTTTTCTTTCTACATATATTCTCCTATATTTTCTTTTTGGTTACCTTGGGTCTTAAATTTAACATCCTAATTCTATAACAATCATATTTAATTTGATAGCAACTCAACTTCAATAACATACATATACCCTGTTCCCATGACTTATAAAACAATTCTTCATGAATTCTGAAATTCTCTACTATAAGTCTTGAAAGTATTTGCATAGCAAATGAAAATTATACCTTACATTCTAATTATCTCAAAGAAAAAAAAATCTAATGGGTTGAAGTTGACAGAATATTCTGTTATTGAAACCAAGTAATTCATCTATATAATCATGAATTAATGATAGATAGAATTTATATATGAATTCTTTAATTTAATTTTCCTTAAAATATAAGATCATAAATACACATCTTGTTCAGAGCAGACAAATTATATCTAATGAATGGAGTACCAATTGGAAATGTTATTGATTGTGAAATTTTTACAAGTTAATATTTACATTAAACGTCATATATATTTTCTGATTTTTATGGGGGAACTAGAATGAGATATATATTGCAGTTTCTATTATTTTGCACCTATCTCTTTACTTCCCACAATCTGAATATATGTGGAGGCAATATTTTGTAAAGGCCCATCCTGTTCAGTGGCATAATCCTATTCTGATGTACTGTATTATAAGTATCAGTGATTGAAATAATGTCTATTTATCTTGAAAATGAATGATATAATATTGCTAATTGGATCTATTTACATCATGGTCAGGTAATTACAAAACCCTTAGTCAATGATAATGGGCAGGAGGAAAGGATATAAGGATATAAAGAAGTCTTTATCTGTTTTTAAGTGTTCATAGAAACCATCAATGATATATTAATTACAGGGACCACTAAATTTTCAGAGGCCTCCTATTCCTCAAGGACTGTGTGATCAGATGAAGAGGTTGACTATTAAAAATTTAAGAGATAAAGCCAGATAAATATCAGAGGTCAGTTAATGAACCATTTTAATGAATCCGGACCATATCCAAGGAATTTTAGCTGAGGGATGTGATAATAGATTTACAATGAGAGTCACTCTACTGTAGTGCAGAAATAGACTGGAGTGGGAAAACCCTAGAGGCAGAGAGACCAGTATAAAAAGGCTACTCATAAAAGGGAAGGGATCCAGTTGAGAGAGGCTGGTGGCTTAATCTAAAATAGTCACACTAGAATGGCAAGAAGTGAATGGATTCCACAGAACAGAAGAAAGTTAGACAGATAGTGCACAATGAATACTTGGGAAATTTGAGATTAAGGAGAGCTGTTTTATGTCTAGGATGATAATGGATAGAATAAAAAGAGCTTTTGGAAAAAAAATGAGATTTGAATATACTAAATTTAAAATATTTTTGTAAAATCCAAATGGAGGAGACTTGTTGGTAATAATATAAATCTCTGGCCCTCTAGAGAAGGATATAAACAAATATCTCAACAACATACAGACTATAAATGAGGCATTAGAATAGTTGAGAATACTTATGTTGAGTAAAGAGAGTGAGGATAAAAAAGTACAGGTACATAACATGGGCACCAAGAAAGGATAAATAGCTCTTGGGGAAAAAAACAAAAACAGAAAGGAGTAACTGAGATAGATGATCAATGTTTTACTTGCTTATAAAAAAAAATCAGGGATTGCTAGCATGAAGAAAAGTAGGGCATCCAAAAAGAATTGCTCAAACATATCAATATGCTGAAATGAGTATCAGTGTTTTGGATAATACAAAGATATCAGTAAAACAGGCCAGAGGTTTAAGTAGCATGAGAAAACAACAAAAACAAAGTATAGAAGGCTTAAAAATAAATGTGAGAAAAATAAAAATAAAAATAAAAAAAACAAATATGAGGACAGAATATATCTTTTGTCTCCACCACTGGAAGAGCAGGGATTTGTTTCTTTTGCATTACCATGTTACTAGAGCACACAACAATGCAGAGTACATATTGAGATTTCTAGAATAAGTTAGTGGATTACTTTTTCCTTAAAAAATTCATCTGCATGTAGAACACTTATGAAAATGAATTTAAACTCCAGATATACATACAAATTTCATAAACAAGCCAATTAAAATAATAACTTTAAGGATTGTAGATATTTTTGAAAGGCTAAATAATATTTAACCAATTTTCTTTTTCTCACCAGATTCAATGGTTTGAAATGCCAAAAGGCTTATTTCATTTTAGAATGTTTTCTTTGCTGAAAGGGCTTTATAATTGCTTACACTTTCTCATTTGCCAAAAAGACATCGAGAAGTCTCCAAAAGTTTTCTTGAATACTTTCATAGAACACCTTCTAGGGTAATGTTAGCTGAACTCTCATAGAAAAATGTCAAGATGTGATGTTGCATTATAATTCAGGTAATATGATGCCTCAGATATATATTCTATACTGTCACATATTTGAAAATGTTATGGAGACTATTTTTGCAAGTTAATTACCACAAGATTTTCAAGTGAAGCACATGAAAAATGGGAAGGTTTGGTTACCAAAGTTTTAACATAATTCCTAGTAGAGGCCTATGAAAACTTTACATCTTCATTGTGATTTTTTTCTAAAAATTGACATATTCAACGCATCACATAAATATATTTGGTAATATATTTACCTGATGCATTGTTGCATTAACTAATCAAGCTGTTTCACCAGGAGGAACCTGTGGGTATTCACATTCAACTTCTTCAATATGTCAAAGGGCCTACCTTCCTGATATGGTGTGCCCATTAAAAGTAAGTAGTGTGGAGTTGATGTAGCTCAAGTAGTTGAGTGCCTGCTTCCCATGTACGAAGTCCTGGCTTCAATTCCACAGTACCTCCTAAAATAAATAAATATTTATATCTGCAATAGCACTGAATATTGGGAAGTCCCATTATGACCTCTGCAGAAACCTAATGTAGAAGAATACTTTCTAGGAATAGAAGGAAATCATGATTATTTTCAGTAGCACGTTTCTTTCCTATTTGTGTTCTGCCAATCTCTGCTTACCTGACTATGCTCCTCAATATATGATGTCGTCCTTGGGGAAAAAAAAACATATTAAAGGACACAATATTACGTCTAGAATTTTAGCTTGCATTTACATTTCTGCTGCTTCAAAAATGTTGTGGTCGGACAATGTTTACTCTATCTGTTATTCTGCATACTTTATTTTATAGATATTGAGTCAAACTCATTTAAAAATAGCCATTCTATTTAAATACAACTAATTTCTGCTCATTCCGTTTTGCTTTTCGTATGGAATGCATTATTTATGCCTCTAAGGAAGATTTATTACACTTGATCATGAAATTTTCAACCTCTATCTACCAGTGCCCATAGTCATTTTTACTAGTGTACATAAGAGTGATTTGCACAAATGCATTTTAGAAAAGTTCTGATAGTTAATGGAAAAAATGAATATGCTAAGGTGTGTTGTCTTTTAATCAAAAATTTCTTTTAAATGGTAGTTGGTGTATGTATGTGTATGTTGGACAGGCTGCCTTTCTAGGGAAATCTCTTCTCTGAACCCATACCAACTTTGAAGTAGTAATGAGGTCTTTGTCATAACAAATTTTATTTGATTATGCTGAATCAGATAACATGGGGAGACAAAGGGTAATGTTTTTCAATCATACTATTTCATAAAACTTATTGAAAATGCTCTTTAATGTCTGTTCTTTCACCAAAATTATTTCCTAGCAATTTTCTTATGTACTTTCCAATGCAATTCAGTTGTTATATTATGTATATATTCCCAATTTTATAATATTCAAACCAAGTACAAAACATCTGTTTATTCCTCATACATGCCCAATGGGGTTTTGATGGGAGACATCTTTGTAAACATTAACCTGGTAAAATGGGTTGTGTTATTATTAGGCCTAGAGAAAGAAATATATTTGTACCTCCACTATAAATTCTAGACTAGTAGTGATCCCCATGACCACTTTTTCCCTAGTCCCCAACTGGTTTTGCATCTGTCTTCTAAATACAGCAGATGTCATAATATCCTCTTCCAAACAAGAGAAAGTCTATACAACTAACAACAGCCTGCTCATAGAGTTTAGAGGTCAATTATGAAAGGAAAAGGAAAACGTATCAGGGAAGTTTTGTAACTTCTGTGGTCCAAATGTCAAGAAGAATATCTGGCAAATGATAAATGCTTAATAAATGAACAAATGAAATAAATGCTGAGGAAAATATTAACACATATCTTATCAGAGTTCTTGGCCTCATTCACTTTTCTTTAATCAAAAATAAAACCAAACAAAAGAATGACTGTTTTCAGCTATTAGGAAATTAAGAAACATTCTCTTAAAAAAAATTACCTAAGGAAGTAGGTGTAGCTCAGTGGTTAAGCAACTGCTTCCCATGTACAAGGTCCCAGGTTCAATCCCTGGTATCTCCTAAAATAAAAAATTTAAAAAAAATCAACTAGACAATGAAAACTGAAGTTAAAATTACATCTGAAGTAATATAAGGGAAAACAGAATATTCCAAACTATTTGGGACACTATTAATGATGTTCTCAGAGAAAACAAAGACTAAAATGTATTTTATTAATATTTCAAGAGACACAGAGAAAGGTAATGCCAAATAAATGATCTAAGTATTTACTTGAGTACTTACATGTAAAAATATAACTAAATTACCTGCAGAAATAGAAGTTAAAAATTGCTAATAATAAAAGTTGAAAGCTATTGAGAACATGTAACTATAAAACTAACAATTATTTCTTTGAAAAAAATCAAATAGGTCAGTAGAACTTTGAGAAGCCTCATTAAGAAAAATAAAGAGAAGCAAAAATATCCGGTTTCAGAAAAAACAACAAAGAAATAAAATACGGAGGGAAGACTAAATTAATAATGAAAGTATATATGCAAAAATGATATGAAATTTTAAAATCTAGAATCATTGGTTCATTTTCTAGCAAAATATAAACAACAATTTGTTTTACAAAAGATAGAACTTTGAATAATCCATCAACAGGATAGTAAAGTTAATTAAATAATAAACATTAAACAAGTTAACCAGACCCATATTATTTTATAACTCAGTTAAAAATCACATAACTCCAATGTGATTTAAACTTTCTTACATCATAAAAGCATGGAAGAAATGCCTCAATTTCTTTATAGTAAAAGGATAATTAGGATAACACAAATTGGGAAACATAGGAAAAATTATTTGTGAAGTTTAAAGCAAAAATTACAGGTAAAATAATTAACAACTTGAGCCAAAAAATGCAAAGGATGAATACTACATGGTAATCAATAGGTTTTAGTGCCACAATGCAAAATGGTATCTATTAACATAATTCATTACAATTATACAAAAATTAGAAATAATTTTATTATTAGATGACAAAAAGACACTTGATAAGATTTAGCATGCATTCTTATCCACCTTTGCAACTGATAAATGATTAATAATTACCCCTCCCATTGTTTTTTAATTGCTTCACCCAATGACAGGAGCAAGAGTTGACTAGTATTGGAGAGATAATATCATGATTGGAGGATTTACTACTGTCAGTGTCCCATTTTAAGATGTGCTTAAAAATAAATTTTCATATTTGGCCCCAAATAGAGACTTCATTGATGATTATGATAGTGATACTAATTATTGACATGTATTGGGTTTTATTTTCCTCTATCTTATTTCCCCTTAAGTTCTTTTTTTCTTCCATCCCAGTGTTATTTCTTGCCATTTCATGACCTGGGCTTGGTAGGAAATCAACACCAAGACAAGTATAAATGAATAGATCAAAAATATAAATATTAAGGAATAAACAACAACTCAATTGATATTTGTGTAGGATGAATGGAAGGTATGCTATCTCTGCATATTAAACATTCCCTCCCAAGATCAAGCTTGATGATAGAGTTGATCATCTGGATAGATTTGTTTCTAGACCCACATAGAATTTCCATCACTCTAATTGCACTTGAAAACAATACTTTTATTTGCACTGAAAAACATTATTAGGTCAATTGCTGACAACATGCTACAATGCTTATAACAGTTATATGTTGAGAATGTGGGGGCATTAGAAATTATTAGTATTTTCCCAGTAAATGCATACACAGAGACTAAATTACAGGGAAATAAATGCAGATTCCCCACTCAGACCCACTCATAAACTCCCTGATCAGCTTGGTGAACTAAACTCACCATTTGAAAAGTATTACACAAGCAATGCAAAGAAATATTTCTGAAAATGAGAAGGCACTATGAGGCAAACGTTCCTTTACATATACGAGCTCTGCAAATGTCAATACTATGTTTTGAAGACTTTGCATATTATTTCAGACTTTCCATGAGAATAAAAGTAGAAATTTCACTCTAATTTGAATGTCCAGAAAAATTGTTCTTTTCTTAAATACATGGTCTATTTTTTTAAATTCTTTTGGTCAAAGCTAGATCAGAGTCACATGGGGATCTGTCCTCTATTCAGGCTATAATATTGCAGAACATGCATGTCTACATGTTGACCTGACTCTTAGATTTATCTATTTTGTTTTTCTTATTATTGTTTTACTATACTTTTAATTTCTTTTGTTTTTTAATGTTTTATTGTATATATTCTTATAATTTCCTTTTGATCTTGCAATAACATGTGAATAAAGTATAATGTTATGGGCGTGATAACATGCCAAGGTGGATATACCACAGAGACTTTTGCAGTGAGATTCTGGGATATGAAACAAAACTTAAGTTAGGGACAGAAATTAAAAGTTTAATGTGTCACAGTAAGGAATTTTAATTTTATCCATTTGGCTATGGGGAAGGTGAATCTACATTTTTAAAGCTGAGATTGCTTGAGAGTGTTAGATGAGCACATTATTGGTTTACAGTAATGCCGAAGAAGTATTAGTTGCATAATGAATGACATGGAACATGTAAAGAAATATATAGGTTATACTGTAAATAATGAGAACACATAAAACTTTGTAAGAATAGACCTCTGCTCTGAAACTATTTTATCCAACATAATTAAAACCTGTTTTTAGAATTTTGAAGCTATATACTTCCTGCTGTTAGAAAATAAGAATTTCGTTTTAAGATGTTTAAGAGATTTTTGAGAGATTCTTAATGTGTCTATCTTCTCTGCTAAGGTAAAGGAATGGGACAGCAGGGTGTGTGCATGTGCTTGCATGTGTGTATGTATATGTATTCTGTTTTATCCTGAATTCATGTGAACTGAAAGGAAACTTAAAAAAAATGGAAACAATCGCTAGTATAAGAAGACAACATTTAAAAAATAAAATTATACAGTTTTCCTATGGAAAAAGGAGTATTTTTACATATTTGACAAGTGTTTATTTAGCAACTACAATGACCCATGTCCTATGGATGTAAAGATTCTTTCATTCGGAGTTCTCATGGGTAAAAATAAAAAAATATATTATACTATTAAAAAGTGCTTAAAAATTATGATCAAAGGGTTATTGCAGCACAAAAGCAAGTTTGATTAAATCAGTGTGAGCTGGGGAAAAGTTTCATTATGGAGAGGAGTTAATACTAATTAAAATAGCAGAGTATAAATCAATTTTTGTGTTGGAGTATTTCAAATAGGTTTAGTTATTTAATTTTCCTACATTAGCTTGTGTGTTTAAAAGGAAGAACATATTATCCCTCAGTAAGTAATGCACTGAAAATTTCCATTGTGCGATATTAATGTTCAATTTAAATTTATATGACATGACAGGACCTATGCTTCACAATAAACAGATCCTTCTGGAGCACCACTTTAAATAACTTGAATTTGTCTGCTGATGATCTTCATTGTTATTTGCTCTTGGGTGTGTTTATTGCAAAAATATCAGCTGCTACAATATAATTGGTTTATTTTAAAACATTAAAAATTAAACCACCACTCCAGAAACTCGTTTTAGAGTCATAGTGTCTATAAAGAATTTATAACCAAAAATTAATGAATTCACTTACTTTTTAAACCGTTTGTTCATTCAACAATAAGCATTCACTATGTAATACTAAGCTGAGAACTGTGGGAAAATAAGGATGACAAAGACATGTTTTCTCTTCCCAAGAAATGTATAATGTATGATAGGACATAAGACTAATAATGCATATCTATAATTCAGTATAATCATAAGGAAGGTAGCAAAAGTATTAAAACATATTTTACTTTGATAGGTCATCTACTTTAGGGACACAATACAGATTAAAATGAAGTGTTGGGAATTTCTCTTTGCTTTCTGCTGTAATATCTTTGGCTTTTTAATGCTTAAAGGGTTATGAAGGAGGGAATAACTGAGTTAGTCCTTGACATTAAAGTTGACTGTTTATACACAAGATAACTTAAGACTGGATTCTTGCTCTAAAAATTTTTTTGTGAGATTCTTCCATATTTTATCACATAGCTATTCTTCCCTTAATTTCATTTTTATATAGACTTCCAATGTATGACAATATCACAATTTATTTACTCATTAGCTGCCTAAAAATATTATTGAAAAAAAGAGAATAATTTTTATGCTGACAGATTCTGTGGACCAGGAATTATGGCAGCAAATAGAAGGCATGGCTTATCTCTGCTCTATAATGCCTAGGGACTCAAAAGTGGGAGGCTGGAATCATCTGAAGGCATGCTAGTTCCCATATTTAGTGGTTGTTGTTGGCTATTGGCTGAGCAAAAACACCTGCAAATTATCTTTCCATATGGCCTGGACTTCCTAAAACAATGGTGGTTGTGTTCCAATGATTAGTGGTCCAAAAGAAAGAAAGAAAAAGAGAGAGAGAAGAGAGAAAGTCATTTCTAACTTCTATTGATTACAAGGCATTCAATAAGTTTGGCCCATATTCAAGGGGAGGAATGGAGCATGGAAATATCACAGTGTAAGAATAGCATATGAGATGAATCTCATTAGTGTGTTCATCTTCAAAAAATAAGATCTGTCTCAGTCTTCCCTCTTTCCATCATAATTTTCATAACACCCACATGCAAAATATACAAGTTTCATTCCATTAGAGGATAAGCTTGGAGTATAGAGTGTAAGCCTATGAATCACTTTGAGGTGTGAATGAATGAGTGTTCTCAATTACAGATCTGAGAATTAAAGAGACAAGTTATTTGCCACCTACATACCCCCTATTCAATGGTGTGACAGACATAATATAACCACTATTGGCACTTTCATTCAACAAGGGAGGAAAGGTGATCAAAATAATCTCACTGGGCCATAGCAATTCTTTATCTAGTTCCTTAGATAAGCCTCAATTCTACTGCCTGAGAATCATTCTCTATAGCTCTGGGTTCTACCTCAGAGAATCTTGTTTCTACTATCAGGCATTCTTTCTTTTCCAAAAGAAATGCATGGTGCTTGTAGCCATGTAGTTTTCCCAGCTGGCTCCCTGTCCATAAACACACACACTCATATAGTATAGAAAAAGATGTTCCCCCCAAAATTTTACCATTTCATAATCCCAGCATTATGGGTCTTTTTAATTTTAGCCATTTGGGTGAATAGTTAAGTCGTTCAACCTTGTTTTAAGTTCTCTAGGTTTTCTTGATTATCTTTTTCCTTTCTCATTTGCAAGGTGTCTTAAACCAAAAAGGATTTTATTTCACTATAAAGATGGTTTTGGTACTGGAGTATCAATTATGCCACATCACAAATTCACAAAGTAATCTTCATTTGGCAAAAATTATACTGGCCATTGATTTAGAATTAAATGGATATCTCTGATAAAATATCTTGGAAATGTAGACGTGGTGGAGTGTATCACTGGCATGACATAACATATTAAATATCAAAACTCAACAACATATATTGATTGAATCAAAACAGGTATGGCTGCTTCACTAAAACCCACAATAATTTTTTATTTAAACAGTTAGCTGGTCATTTTTTTCCAACTATCTGTCATAGTGTAAGTAGTCTAGGGTTAATATGGAGAATCCACAAGATCATTTTTGGAGGTGTGTTGTCTGTATCCACATGATGTCACCACAATATCTGCCTGCAACCAGAACAAAGGGAGAAAAGACAGGGAGAGTTCACTGTCTCTAACTTTAAGAGCATTATCTGGAATTTTAGTATTCACATTATTATCACCCAGCCACATTAAGCTGCAGGCATGAAAGGAAATGCTGTATGTTTTTTTCCTTAGAAGTCATATGATATTAAAGGGCATTTAAAACTATTTGGCACTGTGCTCAAATTTTGGGTTTATTTAAATTGAGATTAATAATAAAATATAGAGAATTGTACTACATTTCTAGAAGGGGAGACTCAGTAGTGTAGAAATGCCAGTTATTTCCAAATTCAGTGTAGGTTTAACATAATTTCCTAGAAACTCAATACGATGAAATTTACTTATGAATTAACCCATCTATTAATTATTTAAAAAAATGATGAATTTATTTTATTAGTTTAATATATCTGACACATTTATTTAAAGGGAATAATAGACAAGAATGTTTATATCACTTAAAAGAGTGATCATACAAAATCTAGTATACTAGAAATCAGATCATATTTTAAGATTACAATAAACCTTCGAATAAAGCATCCCTTTGAATGAAAATACATAGCCTTAAAACTGACCCTAATATATGCATGCACACACAAACAATACACACTTGTATATATACAAATCATTAAACAAAAAACTTAGAGTTTTCTTCAAATGAAATTTTTCTTAGAAGACAAATTTTTAAAATACCAAGAAGCAGAAAACTAATAATGAAAGTGAATCTGAGAGTTACAAACTTCTACTTTGGTAGCTCCAAAGAGCCCAAAGAGCCTTTGCTCCATAATCAGAAAATAAATGCAATAAAAAGGCTCTATGGGCCAAATGTGGAAAGCAAAAATAGCTTCTACATGAGAACTAAAGGAAGAAAGTGCATGAAAAAAAAATCAAATCAATTATGCAATCATGCTTTGTGCACATCAAAGTCCAAATATAAAAGTTGACAATATTAGGAAGTTACGTGCATTGTAATACATTCTTTTGGAATATATATATATATATATATATACACACACACATACATACATATATACTTTTTAAACTTTTAGACAAAGGATGTAGCCAAGAATAATTAACATAATCATAGTCTTTGAAAAAATATTAACCTTTGGAAGAACACATTATTTTTCTAAAAATGGAAATAAATGCCAATTTGGAACTGAGAAGGGATTTCTGGTTCATTGATGTCGTAAAGGTGGCATGTTCATTTTGCAGCCATGTGGTATCAGACAGCAGAACCCATCTGATATGGTCTGACTCTTCTGGAAGCAGACAAAGTAAACAATATTAACAAAAACAGCCACAAAGAAAATGGGCTACTGACAGTATCAAATTAAAATTTGGAAGTCAAACTTTGGATATTTCAGGGAGCAATTTTTCTAACTGCAAAAAGCAAGCTATAGTTCAAGGTCCTCACTGAGAATTGTACAGATAGGCATCTAGCTGATTGCTTCCTGCAAATTAGGGAAAATTTCAGAAAAATCACATATATAAGAGATAGCAGAAGTAAACCGGATTTACTTAAATTCTCTATACTGAAGGGAAGATCCATCTATATTCCTCATGTACTTTGCACAAAGAATACACACAATGTTTACTAGACAAGAAATGGGAGTGATTTATATTGAAGAATAGAGAAAACTGCCATTTTCAGAGATGTATTAATTTCTGGAAGCATCACAGAATTCTAGCTTTATCTCTTGTGAAACATGCTAGTCCTCAAACCGAACCCTTGTCCACATGGCTCTGGGTAACATACACTTAAATTGATAATAGCAATAACATTAACAAAAAGCTCTACATTATAGCATAAGTGAAATCGTCAAGGCAAAGTAGCATGTGACCAGTAGATATAGAAGAAGACAGCCAGAATATCCTTAAAATGTGTGCTATATAACTTTGCAAGTCTCCACCACTTCCAAACATCCTCTATGGTCTTGTAATTGCTGTAATTGTTTTGCTTCACAAATATACGTAATTTACCAGACTCTGGTACAGGTGACATTTAGATGATGATTATGAGCTATTGGAGAATTTTATGTCATTATCCTGTTCATGGTACAAGATAAAATGACTGGGAGTAGGTAGACTGGATGAGGATGGATCAGATTGGGCTAGACAGGAGTTAAGAGTGGTATCTGAATTTGACCCTTGATATTCTCCTTTAGCTAAGCAAAGTTTTTAAGTAAATTAAATTCCACTGGTGAAAAGCCTTCCATGGTGAGTTCTTTATACTGTGTTGTTATAAAATCACCTGGTCTTGATAAGGCCCTTGCACAGCCATCTATAGTTTTCCTATCTATTGACACTAGAGTTAATTTGTCTCCTTTATACCCATAGAAAAGTAATTCTGGGAAGAATTTTTTTTATTTTAAAAACTTTTATTGATGTATATCATTCATACATGAACATACATAAATGATAAGTGTATAGTAAAAGTTGTGAACTCACAAAACAAACATGCATACATACAGGGCTCTCATACATCACCCCACCACTAACATCTTGCACTGTTGTGGAATATTTGTTAAAAATGATGAAAGGGCATCATCAAAATAATACTAGTAACTATAGTCCATATCTTATTTTGGGTGTATTTTTCCCCCAATCCACCTGATTATTAACACTCTGTATTAACCAACACTATTTTACTTTTGAATAGGGAGTTCTTTTGCCTTATTCTGTCACTGCTCATCATTTATGCTTTAGAGTTACTTAAGAACTTAAACACTTTTTTTGCATTCATATATTTTTTATCCTTCATTTTGTAGGAATGAAAAAAACTAAGAAGAGATCAGAGGTCTGTCTCCTTTGATAATTATTTAAAATAACTTGATCTCATTCTTCAATCAGGAAGGTCACCAAGGTGATGGACTCATTATGTCAGTGCAGCTCCTAGTCTCTCAAGCTCCCACCTCCTTCACAATTTCCATTCTGCTGAACATATCTCAACTTATAATGTGTAATTTCGTTGGTCTTGATTCAGAAATGTACTGCTCTTAGTAGCAAACATATTTGCTTTCAAGAGCTAATCTCATTTCTTCTAGTTATTTCCTTCCACTTTTATAAAAATTCTACTTAATAGGCCCACATTTTTAAACTTTTAAGCATCACAAATTAAATTCGATTGAACACAATTTTTTGACTGAACAAAACTTCATTTTCTTGATTATTTCAGTAGGCTATTGACTGTTTGAACATGGTTGAGAAACCAACTTCAATCACAACCAAAATGCATGGTTTCTGTAAGACAATCTTCATTCCCTGCAACAGGTTCTTTTGCTACACCAGCAAATCAAACAGTGTAGCTACTGTGCTATATAATTATTAACTACCTGCTTTTCTAGTGAATGAACAAAGCTATACCTTCTTGGTAGCTGTTACTCATCCAACGTTTGAAGGTAATATACTGTTCCTTCTATCCAGCTTCATTTTATGAAATTATTTCAAGTAGTTATCTTACCCTGATCTGAAACCGACTGGCAGGTTCTGCTTCTTGGATTCTGTAGGGAAAGAGAAAATCATTTTTACAGTGTGGCTAGGATAATATTAATAAAAATAAGTTCTGCAGAACACAGATATAACAAAACATCATGAGCCATGGGCAAATAAGTTTTGAAAATTCTGCTATGTTCTCCTCAACTTAATTTAGTTTATCAAAGGCTCTCAGGATGACTGTAATAAGGAAAGTTTACTTTGCTTAACTTTAGAATTCCCAGACTTATTTTTCTGAAAAGAAATTATTTAATCTTTGACAGAACATGCTGAAAATATTTTGGGCTTGTATTCCGCTGAACATTAGAGATGTTATTCTAAAAAATTGCAGTGGATCACCTAGAACATGTACAAATTTTGATTTTTTCCCACTCATGGTAAATCAAAGAATAGAATACAATGTTTACAGAGAACTTGATATACTTTCAATAGAACTTGTGTTATACTTTGGCAATCAGCAAAGTAGGCTTACATATAAATATAAACATTTGCATATTTTTAGAACTTCTCTAAAATTTATTTGGTTAATATCTGTGAAAAGGAGAAATGCAAGGAGTTTTTTTGGTTGCTGTTTTTGTGTTTTGTTTGTTTGTTTGTTTGTTTGTTTAATAACTAGCCCCAGGTAACAAGAGTCTTATTGTCACTTACCTACAATATAACATATATAGAGCAAGTCCAGTAATTCCTGTTAGGAATTAAACCAATCTTTCTGAATAGATGCTAAATCCTATGATCAATCCTTTGATCAGACTAATAATACATACAAACTTACTCCACACGGTATTCCTAAACATAAACATAATCTGGTAATATCTACCTTTGTTCTAATATTATTAAACACTTGTAAATAAGAATAAATTGTAACAAAGTTATTCAAATCTCTTAGAATTGACAGGCAGTTGTTAAATTACTCTCCAATGGAAAGGCTGAAATTGGTATTTTAATGAAAGTTTCTAAAGATATATAATTAAGTGGACCATGGATAATCACAAGCCACCATAAGGATATTCATAACACTTGGAAGGGGACAGACTATTTCTGATGACAAGTAACCTCAGTGAAGGCTTAAAATTTTGGATATTATCACATATACAAAATTTTTTGTTGCTTCCTATAATAATCCTTGTAATACATTTTTGCCTTACTAGGCAAAGTGATTAAAGCACTTATAATTCTGGCTTTAGTTAGATGTGACTTCAAGTGACATTATAATATTTTAGCCCACAGAAATGAACTTGGTGCTTGGTTTTCAGTCATATAGTTTCAAATAAATAAGACTACCTTTTATTAGCACAATAGGAATAATATCCTGACTGTGAATTGAGCTAAGGATTTAGGACTTCAAGATTTTATTCTCTTTCTTTAAGCTTCTCAGTTTCATTATAAGTAATCACCATTTCTTCTTACATATAATACTATTTTCTTGTTCAAGATCTATAGTGGATGCTTCTGAACATGATGACTCTGAGGTCATATCCTAGTGACCTAGTTGAAAATTGAGATGGGAAAGTATTATGCATTTTCCCTTTCTGTAGAGAGAGGCTATATGTGAATCCTAATGAGGGGTATTTCCCAAACTTATGAAAATAG
>JAQZBX010013337.1:0-40000 GCA_029593785.1 Cabassous unicinctus | reverse complement strand
TTCTTTTCTTCTCATTTTGAAGTTAGTGTGCTGTTCTCTTTCTAGTTTCTCCAGATTTGCAATTAGGTATTCAATTTTACCACTTTCATTTTTAAAATGTAGGCATTTAAGTCTATAAAATTCATTTTGTTGCATCTCATAACTTCAGATATGCTGTACTCTTGTTTTCATTCATCTCAAGATATATACTTATAACTATTGCAATTTCTCCTTTGTCCCACTGTTTATGAGTGTGTTGTTTAACACTCATATATTTGTGAAATTTCCAGTTCTCAACCTACTGTTGATTTCTAATTTCATTCCATTTAGATCAAAGTGCTTTATACAATTTTAAACATTTTAACATTATTGATAACTTTTCTTTGACACAACATGTGGTCTCTACTGGAAGATGATCCATAAGAACTTGAGAAGAATATATATCCTGCTCTTTCGGTTATATGTTCTTTCTATTGATGACATTGGTGTATTGAAGTATCCACCTTTTAATGAAGGTGGATGCATCCATTTCTACCTTTACTTTTGCCAGTGTTTGCCTCATGTGTTTTTTTGCAACTTGGTTATGTGCATAAATATTTATGCTTTGTTTTCTTGGTGGATTAACCCTTTTCTTAATATTTAAGTCTTTCTTTGTCTCTTGCAACAATTTTGCATTTAAAGTCTATTTTATCTGAGCCTAGTATAATACCTTTTCTGGTTACCGCTTCTGTGTAATACCTTTTTCCAACATCTCAGTTTCAACCTATTTGCATCTTTGGGTTTAAGGTGATTCTCTTATAGACAGCATTTAGATGGCTCATAAATATTTTTAAAATCCATTTTGTCAGTTTCTGTATTTTGTTTGGTGAATTTAATCCATTAACATTTAATGTTATTACTGTAGCAGAAGTATTTATTTCTCCCATTTTATTCTTTGGGTTTCATTTGTCATATATTATTTTTGTCTCTTCTTTTACTCTTTTAGTTACCCTTACTAATAATCTTCATTTCTGCATTATCCCCCAAGTCTCCCCATCCTGTCTTTTCCTTTCAGCCTACAGAAATCCCTTTAGCATTTCTTTTAGGGCAGATCTTTTTTTTAATGAACTCTATCAGTTTTAGTTTATTTGTGAATATTTTTAATTTACCCTCTTCTTTGAATAAAAGCTTTAGTTGATAAAGAATTCTTGCTTGTATAGTTTCCTTTTTAGTACTTTAAATACCACTGCTTTTTCAAACCTATGGTTTCTGATGAGAATTCACCAGTCTTGAGTGTCCATTGTATGTGATAAATCACTTTTCTCTTGTTGCTTTCAAAATACTCTCTGATTTTGGCATTTGACATTCTGATATGTCTGTGTCCCAGATTAGGCCTATTCATATTTATTCTGTATGGATTATGTTGCACTACTTGGACAAGGATATCTGTATAAGGGTTGGAAAACTTTCAGCCATTATTACTCAAATACTCTTTCTGCCCCCATTTCCTACTATTCTTTTTCTGGTACACTTATGATGTATAGGTTTGTGCACATCATTCTCTAAGGCTATGTTCAATTTTTCCATTCTTTTCTCTATCTGTTCTTCTGTCTGTTCAATTTCAGATGTCCTGTCCTCTACCTTGCTAATCCTTTTTATGCCAGTTCAAACCATTATTGTGTGTCTGTAATGTATTTTTAATCCCATCAATTGTGTTTTTAGTCTCAAAAGTTCTGTTACTTTTATTTTCAGGCTTTCAAATTCTTCTTTATGCTCACCATTATTTTCTTATCTTTTATCTCTTTAGCCTTATTTTCCTCATTTTCTTGAATTGATTTAGGAGATTTGCTTGAACACCATCGATTAGTTGTTCCAAATTTGGTGCCTTGTCTGAAGTTTTAATTTGTACCTTTGATTGGGTGATACTTTCTTTTTCTTAGTATGGCTTGTAATTTTTTGCTGGTGTCTTGTCATTTGCTTTTCTTGATGTGATTACACTGAAGATTAGCTTTTGTTTCTTCCCTAAGGTTTCCTTGTGTTTGTGTTAAAGCTCTTTTTTGACACTTTGCTCAATTTATTCTAAAATATTAGAGTAACTCCTGTTTTATCAGTTATTTCAGCTCCTTTATCAGTTATTTCTGACACTTGAACTGGATAGTTGGTAGAATTATTTAGATTCATTATTTGTTCCACCAAACACCAGGAGAAGTTTTCTTTCCCTTGTCCCTCCTCTGCAAATGCAGATCTGCTCTGCTTCCTTTTGATTTGCCTCTGTACATTTTTAAAAGTCCTTTCATTGCTTCTATCTTCTTTTACCTGGAGGCCTAATTATGGAGGATGGTATCTCCAAAGAAGACTATCCTATGTCATTTTTTTTGCAGTTGAACCAAGGCCATTGACCCATGAAAGGGATATGTATTTGTTCACAAGTCCCTTGGCCTGTAGACCCAGAAAGACAGCAACCTTCTTTATGCTGTCTTCCAGAATCTGTGATTTCCTGTCCTGTCCAGTACATGGCATTCTTTGGCCAAATGTTCCCCACAGCACTAAGGAGGAAATGAGCCTTTATTTTTAACTGACTCCACTCTTGCTGAGGTGTGTTTGCAACACAACCTGCCAGCTGCTTTTGACCAGGATAGGTTGAAATTGATACACAGATCCCAGACCCAGAGACCTGAATTCTCTTTTCAAAAGTGATACTGCTTTTTTCTGTGCATACTTTGTTTCTTGAGTAATAGCCTCCCTCCAGCAAATTTTTCCCCACCACACTGAGAAGTTACTGTGTCTCTAAATCTGCCCCTATTCCTCTCTGCATTATGTGGAGATGAAACAGAGACTGTCATCTTCTTTCTGTCCTGGGTGAAGCCAGAGCCCAGAACTCTGAAATTGTTAAGCAAAAGCCAGAGTCTATGCCTGGATGTGTCTACTTCTTTTCTTGGGAAAACCTGCACTTCAGCAAGCCCTTTGAATTTACTGTGTTTTAAATGAGCCTCACTTTCTTCCCTCCTGGGGGTGAGGTTGAAACAAAGGCTCCTGACTGCTTTTTGTATATCCTTTTATTATTTTCTTATTTCATATACATCATAGAGTTGGTACTTACTTTTTAATAGAGCCACTATTGTACTTTTAATTGGAGTGTTTAGTTCACATACATTTAAAATAATAATTTAAGTGCTATTTTCAGTTATGTCATGTATTTTTCAAGCACACATTCTTCTCCCAAGACTTCTTTTTGGTTATTACAGTATTTAAATTTAAATTTTATTCTCTCTGTTGTATTTTGTAGCCATTCCTCATTCAATTATATTGCAACTGATATTTCTAAGAGGTAAGTTTTGCATTTTTACATTATTTATGTGCACTTAATATTATTATGACTATTTTTAAGCATCTTGGTGGCAGCTTAAGACACCCCACAGTTGTGTACACCCACAGAGTCTTTGAAAAACTTGCAAAATCCGTCCAAGTTATCATTCTCAAGACTACAGAAAACAGATAAAGTATTGAACTAACTGGTTGAGTACAGAATAAAGAAAATACAACTTGAAACTGGTTCCACAAACTCTTGTTTCACTCAACTCCTACTGACATATGTCCATACTTGGGTGGAAGTATGTGTGTTCCTGTCTATCCAGTAGCAGCCTGAAAGAGTGACCCATGAAACTGATCTCTGACTTGTTCTTCTAGTAATTTCCTCCACAGGGAGAACCAGCATGCAGAAAGTTAAAGTAATGTAAGAAACATTGCATTCAAAGCAATCTGGTTCAGAAGATTCTTGGCTTTAAGACATATAAAAGCAACTCTGAATGGAGGGAAAGTCTATTTCATAGGAATAGAAGAGGCATTCCCATTACTGAAAAAGGATACCACCAGCCAACTTAAAGCGTTTTTAAAGACAGTGAAAGTTTTTTTGCATTTTAAAAATTTGATTTTGTAGCTCTTGTTACTCAGTGATTTATCTGACATATTTCTTGCTGACTACAAACTTAAGAAATAGTTCAATGAGTAAGTCATATAATTAAAACATAAAATTATTAAAATACACAGAGTGAAAGAGAGTTTTATGACATGAATAAAGAGACAAGAAATTATGGCCCATCCAAAGGAACAAAATAAAAGTTCAGAAATCATAAAATAAGACCATATATTGGATATGCAGAAGAAAGAATCAGTGAACTCAAAGAAAAGACAATTTAAATGGTTCATGTTGAAAAGAAGAAAAAAAAAATGAAAAAAGTGAACAGAGTTTAAGAGACCTGTGGAACACCTTCAAGAATGTCAATATAGTCATAGCAGGAATCCTAGAAGAGAAGAGATATAAAGAAACAGGAGGAGTAATCACAGAAATATTGACAGAAAACTGCTCAAATTCAATGAAAGATGTGAATACACATGCAAGTAGACTAACAACAAGACTGGGTAAAATTAAAAAGAACCAATACAAGACAGAGCATAATCACACTGTAGTTTGAAAAAACAAGAGTTCCTCAAGCTCTAAGAAAAGAGCAACATGTTCTGAAAAGTAAGTACTTTTAAAATTAAGTGCTGAATTTGTAACAAAAACCATCATGGATACCTGAAGGCAGTGAGATAATGTAATCCACTAAAATAGAAAACAATTTCAACTGAGAATTTTATATCTCAAAATTTTGTCTTAATAATGAGGAAGAGATCAGTATATTCCAAAATAAACAAAAACTGAGGGAAATATTCACCACAGGACCTGCCATACAATCAATGCTGGGAACTTCATACTGAACAGAAAGGACAAAATACAGGGGACCAAAATATTGTAAAGGAATACAGATTTCTGGTAAAGTAACCATATTGGTAATTTTAACCCCTAGTATTATTTAATGTATTTTTATATATACTTTTCTTTTTATTTTTACAGATTCTAAAAACCAAATGTTTAAAGAGTAATGACAATTCTTTGTGTTAGATCATATGTTTAAATATAATTTGTATTATGTACAATAAAATGTGGGAGAATGGTTGCTTATAGGAGCAAATTTGCATATGTTATTTAAGTTAAGTTGGTATCAAATTAAATAAGATTGTTATAGATTTATAATGTTATAGTTAAACCCCAAGGTAACCATGGTTGTATGTCAAACTCATAAACTTCAGTAAGCCATATTTAATAATGGATAGAACTTCTACATGAAGATTGATAAGGAAATAGAAGACCATAATATGGAGATACATGGGGAAAATACAAATAATATAATATATACACGATAGTTAACACTAAGATTGTAATATTTTTATAGCAATGGCAATCAAGGTACTGTATCAATGCTAAGCATCAATTATGGCAAGGTCTAAGAAGTGTGGGATTTTTCCTTTTGGAATAATGATAATGTAATGAAATGGACTGTGCTGATGCTAACACAGCTCTGTGATGAAACTGAGAGTCAGTGAGTATACACTTTGGATGGATATTACAAGGCAAGGGGCCAAACAGCACAGTGAAAACCAAGGTGAATGGTGGATTGTGTTTAACAGTATACATATGAGAATATTCTCTCATGAACTATAGCAAATATACAATACTAATCCCTAGTGTTAATAGTAAGATATGTGTCAGAAAAATATACCAAATATAAGTTATGGAGTATAGATAGTAGTAATATTATGGCAATGTTTAATCATTTGTAACAAATACATCACAACAATGTAAATTTCCATTGTTTAAGTTGACCCGAATTATGGTATTTTCTTTGGCAGCCAGAACACTACCATATACTCCTAGAGAGTAGCATGTGGAAAATTCTTCAGCATTTGTGTTAGTTAATGGTTCTTTCACATTTACACTTAAAGCACAGCAGAAAAAGAGAAAAGAAATAAATAAGACTTTTCCAAAATAACAAAAAACTCTCGTGCACCAAAGTACTTTATCATGAAAGTAAAAAGACAACCTATAGAATGAGAGAAAATATGTGATAATGGTTTACTATCCAGAATATATAAAGAAATCCTATAATTGACAACAAAAAGACAAAGCTTCAAGTTAAAAAGTAGGCAAAACTTGAACAGATTTTTCACCAAAGAAGTTATATAATTGACCATTAAGCACATGAAACAGTACACAACATCATTCCTTTTGGGAAAACACAAATTAAAAATACAATAAGATAAATTTTTACACCCACTAGACTGCCTTTTATTAAAAATAACTAGTAGTGTAGAGGAGTGAAGTAATGGGAACACATATTCTTTGATGATGGGAATGTAAAACACAGCCACTGAGGAAAATTGCTTGGATGTTCCTAAGAAAGTTAAGTATAAAATTTCCATATTACCCAGCACTGCCATTTCTACACATATACACTAAAGAATTGAAATTGTGACCTGAACAGGTATTTGCACATCAATATTCATGATGGCATTATTCAAAATTGTGAAAAGATGGAAGCAATGCAAAAAGTCCACCATCAGATGAAGGAGCAAATAAAATGTGGTATATATGTGCAATGGAATATTATTCAGTCATAAAAATGATGAAGTTCTGACACATACTATAGAATGCATGAACTTGAATACATCATTTTGAATGAAATAAACAATACCTAAAAGGACAAATATTGTATGACCTTACAGACATGAAATAATTAAACCACACAAATCTAGGGAGTCAGAAACTAGAGAAGGGTTAACAGGGCACTGGGTTGCTGTTGGCAATAGGCATTCAATGCTTAATTGGTACAGAATTTCTGTTTGGGGTGACGGAAAATTTTTGGAATTGGATAGTTAATAGCACAACTCTGTGAATATTACCAGCATGACTGAACTGTATATTTGCAAGTAGTACAATTGAAAATTTAAGCTTATATGCATGTTACAGAATAAAATTAAAAATTAGAACTGTACAACAGAACAGTGTTACCTAAAGTGACTTATCACTTGCATGTAACAGTATATTAATAATGATATTGCTTCAATAATTGTAACAAAAACATCACACTGGCTGAGCAAAGGAAGATGGCATTGGTTTAGGAGAGCACACACTGACTGGCTCTCTGTGGACAGCTGATTGGGGACAGGGTCCTGCCCGGGGGTCTGTGCTGTGGGTGCATGGAGCGAGAAGATTAGGACATCTATCTGCAGGAAGCTTGGTGGCTTGGATTGCTCGGTGGAGATTCGTGAGTTTTAACTCTGCCCATGGAGGGTAACACACACGGCTGAGCCCCATCTTCAGGGAAAAATGCTGGTTTGACCTGAGACTCCTCCTCGCAACCTGGGAGCATAGAAAGAAGCAAGGAACTAAAATAAGAAGAAAAAGTGACAAAGAGAAAAATTAGCACACACACAGAGCCACCAGCTAAATAAAACTCTAGTGCAGAGAGAGAAGCTAATCAACCCAATAAACCCATCAAGATAAATTGAAGACTAGAGTGCAACAAAAAATTACAAACCAAACTGAGAAACAGGAAGAACTGGACCAGCCCAATGAAAAAGGAAGACTAAACATCATCAAGATGTCTATCCTACCCAAAGTAATCTATAGATTTAATGCAATCCCAATAAAAACCAGCACTGTATTTTTTTAAGGAACTGGATAAATTAACTACAAAATGTATTTGGAATGGTAAGAGGCCCCGAATTGAAAAAGACATATTAAAAAAATAAAAATGAAGTTGGAGTTATCACATTACCTGACTTTAAAAAATACTACAAAGCTACAGTGCTCAAAACTGCATGGTATTGGCACAAGGATAGACATACTGACCAATCGAACCTGATTGACAATTCTGACATAGATCCTCACATACACAGTCATCTGACATTCGACAAGGCCACCAAGCCCACTCAGTTCAGAGAGAATGGCCTCTTTAACAAGTGTTGCTTGGAGAACTGGATATCCATATCCAAAAGAATGAAGGAGGAATACCATCTCAAACCATATACAGAAATCAACTCAAGATGAATCAAAGATCTAAATATAAGAGCCACAACCATAAAGACCTTGGAAGTTATTGTACAGAAGCATCTATAGGACCTTGTAATAGGAAATGGTTTCATGAACTTCACACCCAAAGCACAAGCAGCAAGAGAAAAATTAGATAAATGGGATTTCCTCAAAATTAAAAAATTCTGCCCCTCAAAGGATGTTATTAAGAAAATAAAAAGTCAGCCTACCCAATGGGAGAAAATATTTGGCAACCATATATCTGATAAAAGCCTAACATCCTGCACATATTAAGAATTCCTACACCTTGAAAATAAAAAGACAAACAACCCATTTAAAATATGGGCAAGTGATCTGAAAGGAAACTTTTCCAAGGAAGAAATACAAATGGCTAAAAAGCACATGAAAAAATGCTTAATATCACTAGCTATTAGGGAAATGCAAATCAAAACTACAATGAGATACCATCTTACACCCATCAGAATGGCAGCTATTAAAAAAACAGCAGAATATAAGTGGTGGAGAGGATCTGAAGGAATAGGAACCCTCATCCACTGCTGGCGGGATTGTGGAATGGTCCAGCCACTGTGAAGGACAGTTTGGTGGTTCCTCAGAAAACTAACAATAGATCTTCTGTATGATCCAGCGATTCTACTGCTGGGATTATGCCCAGAAGAACTGAAAGCAAAGACGCGATCAGATATATGCACACCAATGTTCATAGCAGCATTGTTCACGATTGCCAAAAGTTGGAATCAGCCCCAGTGTCCATCAACTGATGAATGGATAAACAAAATATGGTATATACATATAATGGAATATTACTCAGCTGTAACAAGGAATAAAGTGCTAACACATGGAATAACATGGATGAATCTTGAAGACCTTATGTTGAGTGAAGCAAGCCAGGCATTGAAGGATGAACAGAATATGACCTCACTGATTTGAACTGCAGAAAATGAGCAGTCTCTGTGAACAATTTTCTGAAAGAAAGGTTAACAAGGGAGAGAAAGAGAAGAAAAGGTTGTGAGCCATCATGCATTAGGACATAATCTATGGTAAAGTGATAGAGTTTAATTGCATATTGGAGGAAAGGACAGGTGGGTAGAGATATTCCTGGGTTTGGTGGTGCAGGGTTGACAGGTGTGTAGATTATTAAGGGTGGTTTAGAATACCAAGGATACTGGGGGAAGAGGTGGGAGAGGAACTAGGTGAACAAGGGATTTGTGGGTAAGATGTTGAATGTGCAGAATTGGGAATGCTCTTATGGCAGGATGACAAGGTAGTGTGACTGATTTAGGGTGTATGTTGGAGGGGGCATTCAGGAAGGGGTGCATCTGGAGTAGGCTTCTGGGGAATGTGTGAGTGTTCATCCTATCATAATGTGTTGTTTCAGGGAGTGGAGACCCACATGGTGAGTGAGAAGAAGATGGACCCCGATCTTTGGGAGGACCAATTCACCCAGAAACAGACAGATGGTTGTCTCTTGGGCACAAAGATGGATCCTAATAGGAGAGGATAATCAGCATGTCAAGACCTCTTGTTGCATGTAACTATGAATCTTGTCATCCAATGAGTCAAGACAGGGGAGTGTCATGAGCCCAAGGGGGATGGGGAGGAAGGAACAAAAAAGATCAAACAGGGGGTATTTAGCGGTCATGGGAAAAGATTTTCATTACTGTACAGTAATGAATACAGGACATGGTAAATGTCATAAAAATTATTAAACAGTACCACCTAAATTGTAAAATATACTTTAAACCATTGACAATGTTTAGTAGCTATGATTCATTATCTGTGTAACAGTTATAACAATGCTACCATTCACATAAAAAAGGTTTTAATATGGACTGAGGAAAGAGGAAGGAGGTTGGGTATTTGAGAGTCTCTAGTATTCTGTGTGTGACTTTGTTGTGACCTAAAACTTCTTTGAAAATTAAATGAGAATTCGGGAGACACTGCGGAGTAAGAGGGGGCAGGTGCTACAGTACAGACTAGACACCCGACAATGCAGTGATAAAAGGAAAAACATATATATATATGTTGTTTTTTCCCATTTATTGATTATCCCAATTCTTTACATTTATTTCTAGTGTTGTTTTTTTTTTTAAGTTACCATGCATTTTATCTCTTATACTTAAACTTAACATTATTAATTCATTTTCCTATTAATTGTATTTGGCTATTATATGGGATTCATCTTCAAGGAAGATTAGGATCGCAGAAGGGTTGCAGAGGGGGCAGGAGAGGATCGTTGGTGGAGGGTGTCTCGGATGGGGGTTTCATGGGAAGAAGTTCACCTGAATACACAAGAAAGATATATAAAATTGTTCAAATGATAAAGGGGTGGGGCATGGTCACAGTGGGTAGACAGTCACTCAATAAATGAGGAAATATTGAATTCCCAACCAGGAGAGCTCTGCCACATTCTCCAAGGGAGCAGCAACAGTCCCCCGAGTGCAGGGGCAGTGTCTGGCAAAGGAGGAGGGTCCACTGATGGGTTCTTGTTATTGATGACTAGCCTTATGAGTCTTTGCTCTTGTAATTGAAACTTAGCCTACTGTTATGGGGTGCCTAAGGGTTACCACCTGAGAGCCTCCTTGTTGCTCAAATGTGGCCTCTCTAAGCCAAACTCAGCATATGAATGCATTACCTTCCCCCCAGCATGGGACATGACTCCTGGGGATGAGCTTCCCTGGCAACGAGGGATTAATAACAAGTGCCAACTAACAATATGGCTGGTAAAAGACCTTGAATAAAAGGGGGAAAAGGTAAAGACAAATGAGTTCATATGGCTAAGAGACTTCAATGAGGGTCGGGAGGTCATCCCAGAGGTAACGCTTATGCATCCCTCAGTAGGATCTCATAGAACACCAAAGTGTATATCACCCCACACCGAGGGCTCCTGAGGGCTCTGGAGACACCCAGGTCCTATATAAGGGGGATAGCTCCAGAGATTGATGCCTTATCAGTGGGCTCTACTTTGGAATCTGTGCTCCTGAGAGTGACAGAGTTTGACTCAAATAAGTCCTCCCTGCACATGGTACATCAACCCCTTCTATTCAAACGTATATGTGATGCTGGAGTTTGTAACTGTACTTCCAGAGACTGGAACTTCTGGGCTGTCCATGTGCCAGCTTTGCCTGGAATCTCAGTGGAACTTTAACTCCTGCTCTACAGCTCAATGAACCCACTCAAGTCACCTGGTGAGGAGACAATGATGGACAACGGCCGTCCCAGGGAATGGCGGGAGACTGCAGCTGCAGGCAGGATAATCTCATCCACCATATCCATGGGATATAAGCCCCCTCTCACTTGCCGGTATAGTGGACATCACCATCCCAAACTCCTCAGGATTAGGGGAAGAGCTAAAAACTGGAGTGGACTTAATGGTATTCTCTTGTAGACATAATGTGACTCAAGCAATGGAAGAAATTATGACAGTGATATGGAGCCAGTGGCCACTGAATGCTTTTGTGGCAGGGAAGGGAAAAGCAGTTGTAATACAGGTGTTTTTTTTCAGGATTTGGGAATTATCCTGAGTAACATTACAATGACAGATAAAGGGCATTTTACATCAGTATATAACATGCAGAACTGTGTGGAAGAGAGTGGGGTCTACAATGTGAACTCTGGTCCATGCTTAGTGACAAAGCCCCAGAATGTGTATATCCATTGCAGGTGATGTGCCACACTAATGAAAAATGTTCATGTGGGATGTTATGGGAGGTGTGGGAGGTTGGGAACATGAAAATCCCTGTAATTTTTGTGTAACATTTATGTAATCTAAGCATCTTTTAAAATAATAATTTAAAAAAAAGATACTAAAATTAAGTAGTGATTTCTGCAAATCTAAAATTATAAAAATTATAAAAATCCTTTGTATTTCTATTTACAGCCTGAATAAAAGATACAAAAAAGTACAAAAAACAAAACAAAAAAAATCACAATGATATAAATTGTTAATAATAGGGAAAATATGTTTGTGAGGGTTTATGTGGGATCTCTGTACTTTTTCCTATTTTTCTGTAAATCTAATTCTCTAATTTAAAAAAAAGACATTATTATACCTTTTCTTATAAAACCTAAGACCTTCAATTTTTCCAATTTAATTTTCCCAGTCATTTCAGCCATTTTTCCATATATTTTATTTTCCCATATATTTTATTACACACATGAAAATACAAAGCTATTATTTTTATTGTTCACCATTGTGTTTTGTAAAAATTTCTCTTATTTCACATGAAATTTCTCTTCATTTCCTTTGTACATTGTTTTTCCTTTGATATCATTTTCTTCAGGCTGGAGAACTATTACCTTACCATGAACCACAAGACTTTTGATAACAAAGTTTCTGAGGTTTCATTTAGCATACATATATGACATTTGAGTTTCACAAATATTTTCATAACATATAGAATTATTTTTCTTTTTGTCTATTCATACTTTGTAGACTTTTATTTATTGTAGTGTTACTGTTTCTGATGGTAAGCTAGACATAATTTATGTTCTCTGCTCTTCATTCCCCCAAAGTTCACTTATCAATCCCCCACCCCACTGTATCATATTTTCTCCTTATCTTCTTTTGCTGTCTTGAATTGTTTCTTTGTATCTTTCATTTTCTTTAGCTTGATTATGATGTGCTTCTGTGGGGGGCGGGGGGAACAGGGTATGTGTACCAGTGCATAAGGATTTTGCATATTATATTTTTCTTGCCTTGGATATTCAGAATTCCTCATGTCTATATGTTGATGTTTTCCTCCATATTTTATAAAATTTCACCCACTCTCACTTGTTAACTAGTTTAAATTCTCTTAAGTTTGGTTGTTCTTTATGTAAACAGATTGCTGTTGTTACTTTTCTCTTAGCTTCTCAGTTTGATAAACCTTTACTGATCTGGTTTCAAGTTTACTGCTGCTCTTTTCCATAGCCTCCATTCTGCTGTTGAGTCCCTCTGGAAAATTTTTCATTAAATTCATTTTACTTTTCTTTTCTAGAATTTCTATTTACTTCATTATTATGTTAGTCAGCATTTTTTACCTGATATGATTCCTCATATATTTCCTCATTAGGATCATCTTTTCCTTACACATTAAACATATGTTTTAAGCTATTTTAAAGTCATTGGCTGCTAATTCAAACTTTGGGTTTATCATGAAATCTGTTTCTATGAAAAGATCTTTTTTCATTAATGTGTTTCACATTTTCTTGTTTGTCTTAAGTTTGATAATTTTTTATGATCTACTGTCCTTTGTGAATGTATGTTGTGAATGATAGATTGTATGGAGTGTGGATTATGGTGTCTTTTCATTAAGGAGTATTGAGTTTTGCTCTGGAAGACAATAAATTAGTAGCAATGACTTTTAACTTCACAGCTTTATATTATTGTTGTTTAGGAAGATTTTTAATTTTGTCCTCATTCTTAGGGCATATAATTTTTACATAGCATTGTTTTGATTTCTAATGTGTGTATATATTTTTTATTTTGCTCATAATTTCATGCCTGAGTTAATCAAAGATATTTGCCATACTGGCTGGACAATGAATCCAGCTTCTCCCAGCTTGTCATTACTTTGGCATTTAATGTTGTCAGAGCTGATTTCCGAGTACTTGGTTTTGGTGTAAGAAAGAATTCAAAGACATACCACAGTTACAAGAAAATTAGAAAAATGTTTGATAAGGGGAAATACACACTCAAGATGCCAGTGTGGGCATGCTCAAGGAAGAGATGCAACCTCTCCCTATGGGATTCTGGTTTTATTGGCTTTCATATAGGTTTAGCATCTGCACTCAGACAAAGTGGGGGAACATCATTGGGTGGTTTGCTTTCAAGGGCTTGTTGTCTGGTGATGGTTGGCTTCCAAAAGCTGTCCATGAGCACTGCAGGGCATGCTGACTGGTGGTGATTGGCCTTTAGCCACTGGCCAGAAGCCCTGCTGCATGTTTGCTGCATGAGTTATTTATGAAAGTAGATGGTGGGGGGGACTTTCCTGCTTTTTCCTTCTTTCTGCTTTGTGAAATTGTTGCAAGTGGCATTCCAATAAGGATGATCTAAGAGTTGATGCTTTGGGTTTTATGCTCCTCCTCCTTAGGTCCCTATTTTGTCCTACCTCAAACCCCCCTGAGAGAGTTGTACACCCTTAATCTTAAGGCGGAGCTGAGGAGTAGGGTAATTCTTCTTTTTCTATTTCCTTTTGATTAGATATAGTAGTCCCTGCCTGACAGAGTGTAAAACTCTCTAGCTAGACTACTCGGTTGAGGAAGAAGAGTGCTCATTGTAATGGTCAGGAATGGGTGAAATCCATGCATGATCAGAATTTTGTTTTGGAACACATTGACCCTGGAAGAGATAAACTGTGTTAGGTAAGTTTTACTTCCACAGATAAAGAAATATACCTCCTCAAGTTTAAGAGTGACTGTGAATGAGAGGGAGGCTAGATGACCACAGATGGAGGCTATAAAACCTTTGTTCCCTCTTATGCCAGAGGTGCCATTGGGGTCAGGGCCAATAATTGAATTTTAGATGGAGCCATTTAGGCTACAGTGATAGGGGAGTATGGAGGTGTTGGGGCCCTATTCTTTTCATGAAATAAAATACCTGCTGTTTTATCAGCCTGCCAGGTTAGATTGACAAAAGGCCAGTTAAAATTCAGGGGCCCTTAAGACATTGGTTTTTGTTGAGTTATGGTTTTTAAAAAGGATTTAGGCTTAAGACTATCTTTGCAAAACTGGGTACCATTTGAGTAGTTGATAAGGGATTTATTTAAAACTTGGTTCTAGCTTCATCTATGATGACTTCTTCAAAAGTAGTTATGGTTTAAACATTGGTTTGGATTCCCCACCCTCAGGTTTCCTTGTGCCTAACTTTTGTTGCTGCTGATGTCAGTGCTGGGCACTTTCAAGTTTCAGTAGTGGCTTCTGGATTAAAATGGATTATAGATTGACAGAGATATGGGGGAAGATTTCCAAAGAAAGTAACATGGATCTGGTTGGACAACATGCAGATTGTAAAAATATAATAAAGAGCTATGGTGAATTGGTATGGACAGACCCATAATCCAAGGTGAAATGTGTTGGTGGATTTTTTGTTGTTCTAAAATAAAGGAAAGGGCTTCTGGAAATTTGTTAGGGATTCTCAGGAGTAGAGACTCCAAGGTTCATGATGATTGACAGTTGGAGTGAAGGAAAGGTCAGTAATGCCCCAGTAAGAGGTGATAGATGGCCAAACTATAGTGGTGAAATTTTGACTGGTGAAAATCCAGAAGTTAAAATAATTCCATTTGTGATTTCTTTTACAAAACAAATTCAATTGCAAGATAGTATGGAAATTTAAAGACTTATATTTAGGATTCTTTTCACTGATATTCAGTTTATACTTTCGTTATGCAATGTTGCAGTAGAAAATAATTTTCTTCAAAACATGCATATGACAAGCAAAATAAATGCAGTACTTCAAAAAGCCATTCTTTTATCTCATAGGCAAATTAATTAACTACTTAGAAAATGAACCAAGTTTGCCATATTTAACATGTCCGATAACCTTTAGCATGTGTTCCAGTATAGAGGAGATATTATCATATTTATTAGGTATGAAGGTATAGCACTTAATACTAATCAATGCACAAGTTTCTCTTTGAGCTGTAATTAATATATCTAAGTTCCAGGTTTACAATACCATACATGCTGTCCCTCCATGAAATCAGGCCTTAATGCTTATTGTATTTGTTTAAGTTCTACTCACATTACTCTGGCAATTATTGCTCCAATAATCCCTCACACAGCCAGCATACTGCTGAGGCACCAGTGTTCCACAAGCTTGCTGAATAACAGCACCCTCCAGCTCTATGAAACAGAGCTAGTCTGGAGGCAATGTCAAGCCATCCCCAGCTGGCAGAGCCATAGTAGTCTGAAGCAGCAACAGTTCCATCTATTTCAAGAGCATGATCAGACATGGCAGATACATTTATTGTTTTAGGTTTTGTAATGACCCATCTAGCCAATAACTCACATGGAGAGACACCATATATGTTGTTGTGGGCCTGGTTTAAATGTACAAGACAGTGTGAAAACACTGATGTCCATCTCTCTTAATTTTTATACACTTTCTAAATACCTTTCATTCAACTCATATCAAATGAACTTAACATTTTAGTATTTCATTTTTTACAAGGTGAAAGAACAAATCATTTGCAATAGTTTGAAATAAAAAGATACTTTTCAGGATTTGACTTTCAGAAAGCAAAATATTAAAAGTTACTAGGATTGAATATTATGTTTTTAAGAGTAAGAAGACTTGTTTTTCTTAAACCACCAAGGACAAGTTAAGGTTAAAGTACTAGAAGATATTTTGATAAAAGAGACTTTATGCTTTGTGTATTGATTATTCAAGAGAAATCTCCTTCTATTCAAACAGAATAATGATTTAAGAAATTTTGTTACATTAAAGGAGAGAGAACCAAATTTTAGTTTTGCATCACTATACAACTTGATGCTAAGGCTTTTGAAACTTTATTGACAGACCCATCAAATCTTACCTAACTTCAGCCACAATAATTCCTTTTTAACACACTTTCTGCCCTTTCTGCATTCATTCAGGTTTTGTGCCACATTTCCTCTTTCTTAATAACCAGTCACCTTTTTAAGTCAAAATTAATTTATTTTTCCTTAATAAAAGAACACATTCTATATACTTAAGTTACCAAAATTCTTTGGAAACTGTTTCCAAGCAAACCTCTCACAAAAACAATTACCATCAAAATTAAACACATTTGTCAGAGTAATGACTCAATTTGCCTATATGCAAACAAAACTTTTTTCTTTTAAATACCTAAGAGAATGCAATACTAGAACATTGATAGCTTATAGGGAATGGTTTTCAGAAATATATGCTTTCTTCAGTTTACTATTTTATCGTTAATTCAGTGACAAATCAAATTTGGGGGTTGCCTGTTAAAAATTGGGTAATGGTGAAAGCTAACCTAAAAATTAGTCTTTAAATGTCAATAGTGTCTTGCAATTTGATTTGATGTATAAATCACAAGTGGAATTGGTTCAACTGCTATAAAAGCAGAAAAACTTAGCAAAGTTGTTACTAATAAAATTCTTGTAGCTTAGTTAATAAAAGTCACCACTTTGCTTTAAAGTGGAAACTTACCAGAAACAGTAATTAAAAGTTAAGAGCATCATATAGATGCCTTTATATTATGAAAGAGAAGAAGCATAATAACTGAAATTACCATAACTGGGTGGTTTAGCATAGACTTCAGTTATTGTAATGGTAATCTCTGATGAATTTACCTGTGTTGATGGTTACTTTGTGTCTATCCACACCCTTGCTTATGCTAGCTAATGTGATGGTAATTATAAACTGACTTTGCCTTTTCTTATGGTTGCTTCAGGTCTAGTCTCACCCTTTACTTTACTTATGGTTATTTCATTACAATTTCTGCCCCCTATGGCTCAAGGGAATGCAAACTTGAGATCCCTGTCTCCTGTCCTTCCAATGGTGCCAATAACCCTACTTTCTCTCATGGCCCCAAATGTGGACTAAATTACTGATTGGTGGAATTCTTGACCCTCAGGGTTGAATGTCCTTTCTTCCAGCCATCAGAGTCCTGTTATCTCTGAGGACTGGAAAGTGGGGAAGGCCTCCCACCTCTAGTGTTGGGTTTACTAAAAGCAGCAATTGATGAGAGAAACCAGTTTCCCTAAGGCTTCAATGACCTCAGTGAGCTTATACTTGAATGGGTATTGCTCATCAAAGGTCTGCCAAATCAAAATGAGAAATAAGCAAAGTTCTAAAGAAAAGGAAAATTGTATTTTAAATCACTGGGAAAATTTTAGTTTTAAACCAATAATTAAAGAACAAAATTCTTGTGCAAAACTGCATGGTCACAGTTCAGCTGAATTAGAAATAGCCTTCAAAGAGATTCTTTAAATATTATCTTATAGTTAAACTTTCTTTGCAAGATAATGAAAAGTTTCAGTAACAGTAAGTGGTGTGTTTTTGTGTCTAATGGTCTATTCACATCCACCTCTTTGCTCAGTTTATATCTTCTTACACTGGGATGGTAATATCAAATAACAAATGAGAATTCTAAAAAGAATAAGTACTGTGAATAAGTATTCCTGGAGCCCAAATTAAGCTGAGAAGAATGGAAGGATCATGTAAAAATCTGGATATAAAAACTATTAAGAAAGGGAAAGAGTTTTTCCTAAGCTCTTTAACCTGCCTGACTCCCAGGGCATTCTCTTTGCAAGAGCTGTGGAGAAAGGATGAGGTGTGACAGATTAAAACTCTATCTTCTAACCTGGGGAATTAAAAATCAGTCTGTCCTGTAATTCCCTAATTTAAACCTTTTAACAGACTTAAAATAAAGGTGGTTACTAATTCTATTACAAAGTTTCAATAAGTAAATGAAAAGTCCTTGAAAGGTGTGGAAAGATCTTTTAAAACAAATTAAACAATTATAATTATCCCATAATCTAGCAGTCAGTTTGCCTTTAAGACTATTCACAGTTTCAACTTTATTAAGCTTGGATGTAATCTCCTTAGGTTTATAAGATACTAATAAAATAAATCAACATCATAAACATTAAATCTTTGATGATGAAAGTTGTAAGTTCAGGTCTAATGAAATTAAGTTAAAGAAAGAAATGTAGATATGCTCTCTTTTAAATGGATAAAGAAAATTTCATTGATTGCTAATTATAATTTAATAAGCTTATTTTAAGGTCAATTAACCACTTTATGTGGTTAAAGTCAATTATAAGGAGTTTGTAAAAGCATCATCTAAACTAAAGCATTTAAATGGCTAACTACAGGAAGCTATTATAATTAGGAACCTAAATTGATATTATTGGCAAAAAGTAACTTCATAGCAGGGAAACCTGTTGGAGACCACCTCAATTTCCATGTTAAAGTGTTGGTAAGGAAAGATAATCTTGATTTCTTTCTTTTTGGGAATTTTAGATTTTCATTAAAAAAATGAGAAAGTAGATTTTCCCTGTAATGCTAAAGTAAAATACCTGTTAATTAATGTCATCATGGTAAAGGTGTAAAAGTAAAAAGCAAAGTAATAAAATAGTTAAGTTCATTTGATATGTTATGCATTACATTGGAAGTATTTAAAAAGTTTATGAAAATTAAAAAAGATAGACTTCAGTATTGTCAAACTCTTGTGCATTCAAACCAGACTTTCAATACACTGTATTTTGCCTCTCTATTTGAGTTATTGCCTAGGGTGGTCACTGACCTCTAAAAGAGTAAAAATGTCTACTACATCTCTGAACATGTTCTTGAAGTGGATGGAGAGTATGTTGTTGTTTCAGACTCATGTAGCATCTGGCAATGGCTGAATATGGCCAAATTTACAATGGATAATGCCTCGAGACTGGCACTGTTCATAGTGTCAAAGGGTGCTATGCACAAGACCAGTAAAACTGTGGAGTCTTACCTTCCTAGTCTTTCTCTAGGATCAACTGTGCTGCTGCATTCTGGCTGTGGGAAAGGCATACGAAGTGAAGCAATGATTACCAGTGATGTAAGTAGGACTTAAACACAATTGGCATTATGACTTGCTATCATGGAGAGATAATATGTATGGTATTACAAACCTGGAACTTAGATATATTATTTGCAGCTCAAAGAGGAACTTGCACATTGATTAATATTAAGTATTGTACCTATATGCCTGATGATTATGATGATATCTTTTCTATTCTAGATCATATGCAGAGGGATATAGAACATGTTAAAAATTCTGCTAAACTTAATTCATTTTCTAAGTAGTTAATGAACATGCCTATAAGATAAAGAAATGGCTTTCTTAAGTACTGTCTTTATTTTGATTACCATGTGCTTGTCTTGTTGCCTATACTGTTTTGTGAGTTTATGTCTAGCATAGTGCCTCTCCATCCCTTTTTAGCTGTCTTAGGCATAACCACCACCATGAAATCTGGGATTGGCAATTCATACCAAACCCTGCTGTATACTACAATCTCTCCCTAGAGCTAACTAACAGCATAGAAGAAACTAGCTGTGCCTTAGAAGCTCAAAAACAGCAAAGTACTGCAAAATCACAGAGCACTTAACAGGCTAACAGCAGCACAGGGAGAAACATATCTGTTCCTTAAGGAAAAATGCTCTCTCTATTTAAATCACTCTGAAATAGTACTAAACAGCTTTTGAAACCCACAAGATGAAGCCCAACAGCTTTGAGAACATACCACCTTTGGAGGCACCTAACGGTTTGTACTCTTGTGTCCCAGTATCCTTTCAGTGGGACCATATATTTTAAAAATTCTAATCAAGTTTATTTCTTCCAGAATCAATGCCTTGTTAGACATGTGTGGATTTCATCCATCTCCACCCATGGTGCCATATTTGTCTTCCCCCACCTGCAATAGAGTAGCAAGAGGGTTTTGCACCTTGTCAAGTAGGACCTACGTCACCTAACCAGCAGGAAGTAATTACAGAAGAATGACCATCATCCTTCAGCACTCCTTAAGAGTATAAATCCTCTGAGGAGGGGGTTGAGGCTGGCTAGTTTAGGGAATGAGAAGATGAATCTGGGATGAGGCAGAAAACCACAGCTGTGATACACATGATTGTAGAACCCACCTGGAACCCACCTGAGGGAAAATACCCCCACCAAAAGGCAGCTGGAAGAACCTCATGATTATATTCCATTTGGATTTAAATTTCATCTGGGATCAAGGAAAAGCCCTGGATATTCTCCAGGGGCCTTGTCATTGGCCCCCCTAGGGGAAATGATGGGTAGGATAACCAATAAAAACAGCAAACAGCTGGGACTCCTCCCCCAAACATTAACAAGTGGAGCAGCAATTAGTTGTTTAAAAAGCAACCTCACCTGCTCTCTCTTCCTGGACCAGCCTGTAACCAAGAACCTGGAGAAAATCTGGTTGCAAAAGGAGGGACATTGCCATCAAACTCACAGGAATAAAATGGAGTATAAGAGGAAACTATGATCAATTGTGCCCCAACAAACAAATAAACTAGATGAAATGGATAATTTTAAGAAAAATATAAAATACCTACAATGATTGTTAGACTAATATGTCAACTTGACCAGATAATTGTGTCCAGTTGTTTGGTCAATCAAGCACTGGACTAATTGTAATACAAGGACATTCATTGGCTTTAGTCATCAGTGAGTTTACTTCATATATGTCTGATTACATCTACATCAACCAGGGAGATTGCCATCAATAATGAGTGATGCTGTTGCAGCCAGCAGAAAGTAACCCAAATGGCACTCTTGGGAGGGTGGATGAACAAAGGTTTATTATGCGTGGGCTCAGAGGAAAGTCAAATCTCCAAAAAATCTGAGCCCCATTTTCTGATTTTCATAACTTTATATAGGTACACTAAGTGGGCAAATTCCTGAGCAAGTGGGCAGGCAGGGTTACAAAGGCAGAGAAGCAAGGTTAGCTTATCTTTCTAAAAGCAGAAGGCCATTAGGGAGGAAAAGAGTCATTATCTGTTTAGACTTGTAAATTTCAATTCAAAGGGGCAGCCTGGAGTGCTTATCTTCCTCACATGGATTCCATGGAGAAAAGGGGAGCAAGGAGGGAAGAAAGGAACCAGGTACAGAGGGCAATTTATTTTCCTAAAACTGTGTGTTTCTGCCAAGGTGGTGTAGGGTTTGGCATTTCCCTTATCATCCCCCCTTTTGATGCCCTTACAATTCTTTATGGGGCATCATTTCCTAACATGGGGATTTTTCTATAGTCCCCAAGGGCTGATATGGAGAAGTTGGTGGTACCCGCTTCCAGGGAGTGATGGCACCTACCACCAAGCTCTAAGAGTGGCAGAATCCTCCACCCTTTTAGGGGTCTCAGCAGAAGAATTTGTCATAACTCTCATAGCTGTGACACCTACACCCAATCCTGGGGGCAGGTATGGGGGTATGGGTGTATGGGACAACCAGCAAGGTATAAGGAGCATCATCTTGGATTGCGCTGCAAGCATCAAATGTTACAGAGTCTGATTTGCACCTGCTGAGAATGGACTGAAGTGTTCAGCACAGATTGTTTGCCCCAGGTTTGACTAATTTGCAGCTGCCATAGATTTTGGGGGTGGGTATTTGTTCTTAGAGAGGAGGCAAGGAAGTAAAGGACAAACAAGTTAAGGCAGAGAAGCATCCTATTATACACAAGTAAGCAATTGCAATTAGGGGTCTATTCACAACAGTCCAGTCTGCAGGGGCCACGGCAATGAATCCAAATCCAAATACCAAGGTGAGCAGGCCGTACAAGCACAGGATCCACCAGGAGCAGGGTTCCATTCAGCAGGCATTTGATGAGGTCGGTGCTCAGGAATCCTGGACGACTCGCACTCTCAATGGGTGGCCGGTTATGGATTGGGCTTTCCAGCTGTCCTGCTCTTTATCGAGGTGTGCCTTCTTGACCCTGGAATGATGGATCCAAGGGACAATGCCTGCAACTTTAAGAGCAGTAGGAGTTACAAGGATCACAGTATTTGGACCTGTCCAGGAAGGCTGAAGGGGTTCTTTTTTCCAGTCTTTGACCCAGACTAAGTCCCCTGGCTGGTTGGGGTGCACTGAGTGTCCCAGGGGGATGAGATTCTGGGACAAGACAGTTCTATGTATTTTGGCTATTGTTTTCCCCAGCTGCTGGAGAATGGAATCTTGGCTAGCCTCCCCCAGAAGTCTGAGATTTCCTCTGAAGGCCTGGATAATTGGGGGTGGCTGCCCAAATAGAATTTTAAAGTGTGAATAGCCAGTGGGTCCTGGTGTGGGGTCCTAGAGAAGGGAAGTAAGTCTACCCAGGGGAGACCAGTTTCCTGGTAAAATTTGGCTAGGGTGGCTTTGAGGGTTCAATTCATGTGTTCAACTTTCCCCTAGCTCTGGGGCATGTAAATAGTATGTAGTTTCCACTTGATTCCTCACATTTTTGTTAGCTTTTGTACTATAGCAGCCATCAAGGCTAGGCCATTGTCACTTCTAATTGACAGTGGCAGCCCATGTCATGGAATGATTTCTCTAAGTAAAGCCTTAGTCACTTCTCTTGCCTTTTTGGTGTGAGTGGGGAAAGCTTCGACCCAACATGAAAGGTGCATATCATCACCAACAGATATTTGTACCACCGACTTGGTTTCACTTCTGTGAAATCTACTGTGATATCTTCAAAGGGGCGCATTCCCATGTGCTGGACACTTGCTGGAGTACAGGGGCCCTGCAAGGGTTGTTTTTGGCACAAACTTGGCAATGGCTGCTGATGGTGGCACAGAGAGAAGTTAGCCAGGCTACACAGTAGTATCACCCTAGCAATACATCTAGCGCAGTTTTCCCTAGGTGGGTGAGTTGGTGGTATCATTGGATGAGGGCATGAGCGGCTTCTTTTGGTACAAAAATCTGGTCATCGGGAGCACCCAAGTTCCTTCTGGGGTTCAGCTTCCCCCTTCTATTTTAGCCCACTTTTGTGCTTCCTGGGTATAGCTTAGTTGGTCAGTCTTTTGTCCTAAGAGGGACAGCTACAGTGTTAATTCTGGGACTCGTATTCCATAGGTTCCTACAGCTGCTTGCTGAGTTGCTTGTTGGCTAGTCTATTTCCTTGAGCAACCACATACTTTCTGTTCTGATGTCCCCGGCAGTGAATGATCGTGACTTTTTCTGGTTTCCAGATTGCTTCTAACAATTGGAGGATTTCTTCTTTGTTTTTGATTTCCCTTTCCCCTGCAGTAAGGAGATCTCTTTCTTTATAAATTGCCCCATGGATATGAACAGTAACAAATGTGTAATTAGAGCCAGTGTGAATGTTTACCGCTTGCCCAGAGGCTAGCTGCAGGGCTTAGTCCAGCACACAGAGCTCTGCCTGTTGCACAGACTATCCCCGTGGTAGAGATGCTGCTTCCACCACCCGTTCATAGTGACTGCATGCCCAGCAAGTTTATCCCCATTTTTAACAAGACTGCTCCCATCTGAAAATAGTGTCTTATCTGGGGAAGGGAGCAGTTTGTCTTGCAGTTCAGGGTGACTAGCATAAACTTCTTCCATCACTTTGATACAGTCATGTTCAGGAACCCCTTCTTCATCTGGCAAAAAGCTGGTAGGTTTAGACTGAGCACTGTTTCTATTGTCACTCCAGGGTTTTCACAGAGTAAACCTTAGTAATGTGTCAGCTGAGGATTTGATATCCACCAATACCCTTGTGAGTCCATTAGGGCAGTGACTATGTGTGGCACCATAATGTGAATTGCCTTTCCAAGATTTAATTTGTTGGCTTCTTTGACAAGGGTCATGTTTTCTGCTAAGGCTTTTAGGCAGGGTGGCCATGCTACAGCCATGGAATCCAGCTGCTTGGAGAGGAAAGCAATAGGTCTTTGCCAGGGGCTGGCTGTTTGTGTGAGAATCCCCAATGCTACTTTGTTCTTTTCATGCACAAACAAGTTAAAGTTTCAAGTTATATCTGTGAGCCCCAAGGCAGGGGCTTGGCTGAGTTGTCTTTTGATGTTTTGAAAGGCCCTCTGTTGAGCTTCTCCCCAGGCAAGAGGCTTTGTCTGGACCAACCAAAACATTGTAAAGGGGCTTGGCCATGCCTTCAAACCTGGGAATCCAGATGCAGCAGAACCCTGCATTCCCGAGGAACTCAAAAAGCTATCTTTTCGTGTTGGGGGTAGTGATGGTACAGATCATGTTCTTTCATTCAGGTCTGAGCATCCAGTGCCCTTATGTGATGCTGAACCCCAGGTACTTGACTGCTATTTACAGATCTGGGCCTTTCTCCAAGACACTTTGTACCCAGTCTGTGTTAAAAGTTGTAGGAGAGTCTGGGTCCCTCTCCAGCAGTCCTCTTCCATTTCACTGGCAAGTAGGAGGTCATGTATATATTGTAAGAGAATACACCTGCAGTCTTTCTGGGGGTAGGTGGCCAAATCTGCTGCCAAGTCTTCCCTGAAGAGGGTAGGGAAGTTTTTGAAGCCCAGCAAGAGCCAGGTCCAAGTTAGCTGAGTTTTCTGCCGAGTTTTGGGATCTTCCCATTCAAAGGCAAACAGAGGTTGTCTCGGCAGGGGCGGACAGCTGCAGGCAGAAGAAGGCATCTTTCAGGTCCAGGCAAGTGAACCAGGTGGCTTCAGGTGGAAGCTGTCCTAACAAAGTGTACAGGTTGGGAACAACCTGATATAAGGTGAGAATGGCGTTATTAATGGCTTGTAAATCCTGCACTGATCAATATCCAGTCCTATCTGGCTTTTTTACAGGCAATAATGGGGTGTTCCAAGGTGACTGGCATTTGATTTGAATCCCCTATCTCTTCAGGTAATCTATATGTTCAGGTTTGCCCAATTGCACTTTGCGGGGGATTGGATACTGCCTTTCCCGGATTGGGATCGCTCCAGGCTTCAGGTCAATGATGATGAGTGCATGGTTCCGTGCCATTCCCAGTGGGTTTTTTTCTGCCCAAACCTGGGGAAAAAGTTCCAGCAGTTTTTCTGGATTCTGACCTGAACTTTCTTCCACATGAAGTCTCCATTCTTTTCTTTGGGGTATGGTGATGAGGAAAGTGAGGCTGGTCCTGAGGTTTAAGCATGCTGGCCCTTCAGGTTTGAAGGTAATCTGGGCTACCAGTTTGGTTAAGAGGTCCCTACCAAGCAGGGGACGTGAACATTCAGGCAGATACAGAAATTCATGAGTCACTTTGTGGTCACTGAGCTGGCAAGTTCTTGACTGACAAAAAGGTCATTGGCTGGATTGGTCCCTAGTCGCTCCTATGATATTAGCAGTTTTTCCACTAAAGGGGGTGATGGGGGTTGTGACCACAGAATGTTCAGCACCATTGTCCAACTTGAAAGTCATTGACTGGCCCCTGATTTGTAGTTTGACCATGGGCTTGTGGGGGCCACTTTTCATTGAGCCCCGTTGCCCCTATCCAGGGTTGAGTCCTGCTAGCCCAAGCAGATGGTCTTGGGGTTCAGGTTGGTATTTCCTCTTAGGGATGTTCCCTCTATGTGCCTGAGTCTTTTGGAGGCAATCATTTTTCCAGCGTCCACTTTCTTTGCAGTAGGCACATTGGTCTTTGGCCAGAGGCACTCTTCTGGCAATTGTCCCCCCTTTTTGAGGTGGTCCTTCTCATCTGGTGGGGTCAGGATTTCCTAAGGCTGCTGCCAGTAGGGAAGTTTGATGTTTTATTCACTTCTTGGCTTCTCATAAGGTGCTTTGTCTCAATTGACAAATACTTTGTTGGCAACATCCAGTAGTAGAGAGATGTTCATGCCTGTAAACCCTTCTAATTTTTAGAACTTTCTTTCAATGTCCATTGCTGCCTGCAACAAAGGCAGTATTTACCATCCTCTGCTTTAATGGAGCTTCTGGGTCAAAAGGAGTGTAGATTATGAAGGCCTCACAAAGCCATTAATAGAAATCTCCTGGAGATTTGTCAGGCTTTTGAGTAACTAAAGTCATCTTTTTCATGTTTGTGGGTCATTTTGCCCCCTCTCAGACCCCTCAGATGAGCACTTTCCAATATTGCTGTAGTGCAGCCAGTCCCTGTTCAATGTTGAAGTCCCAGTAAAGTTGGGTTTCTGGTACCACTTCTCATGCTGAATCTTCTGGGTTTAAGATGCCATTAGTAGCCTGCTCCTTCAGCCACTTTTGGGCTTTCATCAGAATTCATCATCTCTCCTCTGTATTAAACAAAGTTAGGAGGAGTTGGCAGCAATCATCCCAAGTAGGACGATGGGCTTGGAAAATGGATTCCATGAGCTCAATAAGGGCCTGGGGCTTTTCTGAGTAGGAGGGTGTGTGGTGCTGCCAGTTTAAGAGGTCTGTAGTTGTGAAGGGCTGGTACTATAATACAGGCCAGACTCTGTTTCATGGAAGGGCATCTGTAATATTGGTTGTGCTAGCTAGAGTCTCCTTGCTAGTGAGATTGCAGGGCTTTCCTCAGCATCAATGTCCCCATAGGGACCAAAGGTGGAGGTTTTGCTGAGAGATCTGCCTGCACTCCTGGGCTAGGAGAAGAGGCTAGAGTGGCTGGAGTGTATAGTGGTGGGCGGGTGGGGATGGGTCCTCCTCCAAGGACCCCTGATGAATGACTGGTTTCTGGAGCCCCATTCCCTGTGCAACCAAGACCCTGCTCTGTCCCTTTTTTCCAATGCACAATCGAACCCAAAGGGGCAGACTCTGTGCTATCTCCAACCATGAATCGATGTAGGGAAACCGATCAGGGTGGCCAGGAGTTCCTGTGACCACCTGCTATATCCAGGGTGCCTTCTGAGTGCCATTCAACATTAAAAGTGGGCCACTCCACTTCACATAAGGTTTGGAGGTTGCCGGGGATCATCCAGATACCGTAATCTATGGGAAAAACCCTTCTTGAAATTCTTGATCATGCAGTGTAAGACAGTAGGTTTTGACTGTGATGAGCCCATACCCTGCATCAGTGGTGCAAGATAGACAATGGAAGGGGTCGCCACTTTCAAGGCCACTCAGATGCCCGCCTGCCCACATCTCTCGTGAGAAGTTAGGCTCATCTTAGCTAAGGTGCCCAGGTAAATTTTGGGGTGTACATTATGCCATATGATGTAGCCAAGGAAAACAGGTTAGGGCCCAAGCAGGCTCTGTAGCATAATGCTTTGGAATCACAGACTGGTACAGCAGATGCAAGCTTATGCCATCCTCACTCACTCATGCAGTCACTCAGAGGTTATGCAGTCCCTCCCACAGAGGTTAACAGTGTTAAATCTGCACCCTGATTCAGTGGAACGAGACAGACAAGGGAAGGGGTTGCCTCTTTCGAGGCCACTCTGATACCCACCTAGCCACATCTCTCATGAGAACTTAGGCTCATCTTAGCTAAGGCACCCGGATAAATTTTGGGGTGGCTGTTATGCTATATGATGTAGCCACAGAAAACAGGTTATGGCCCAAGCAGTCTCCATAGCATAATGCTTTGGAGTCACAGACTGGTACGGCATATGTAAGCCTCTGCCATCCTCACCCACTCACACAGTCACTTCGATGTTATGCAGTCCCTCCCACAGGGATTGCCCTATTCTGGAATCTCAGTACTCGAGATTTCAGGAGGTGATCAGTCTCCTCATCTGCCCGGAGATGGGCCTGACTGAGGACTTGGCGCCTGGGGCCTTACCTTTCTGGAGTCTTCTTGCACTGTCCAGTCCCTCTCCCCACTGAGTCAGGCTGGGGTGTAGGGATGCAGCCTGTGGGGACAACCTCAGAAGGAGGTCCTATCAAGAGTACAGGCAGAGCTCTCCTTGTTTGCTTGGAGATTGCTGTCGGCCGCACCTGTCAGCCCCAGGCCAGAGGCAAAACAGGCCTGCTTGATTGGGTCTTTCCTGGTCAGGGAAACAAATGTTGTGGCCTGCAGAAAGTAACCCAAATGGCACTCTTGGGAATATGGATGAACAAAGTTTTATTACACATGGGCCCAGAGAAGTGTCAAATCTCCAAAAAATCTGAGCCCCGTTTTCTGATTTTCATAAGATTATATAGGTACACTAAGTGAGCAAAAGCCTGAGTAAGTGGGCAGGCAGGGTTACAAAGGCAGAGAAGCAAGGTTAGCTTATCTTTCTAAAAGCAGAAGGCCATTAGGGAGGAAAAGAGTCATTATCTGTTTAGAGTTGTAAATTTCAATTCAAAGGTGCAGCCTATAGTGCTTATATTCCTGGCATGGGCTCCATGGAGAAAAGGGGAGGAACAAGGGGAGAAAGGGACGAGGGATCAAGGAGAGTTTATTTTCCTAAAGCTGTGGGTTTTTGCTGGGTGGAGTTAGGGTCAGGGCACTTCCCTTATCAATGCTTTATCCAATCACTTGAATGCTTTAAAGGGGATGTGATTTCAGCATTCAAAGAGAATTTCTCAGCTCGTCTTTGGACAGCCAACAGCTCTGGGAAACTCATCAATGACCTTCAGTGGACTTTCATTGGAGCCTCTGGTTTGCAGCCTGCCTGCAGAACCTGGACTTGTGTATTCCTACATTCACATGAGAGACTCATAAACTCTCATACTGTTTGCAGATATCTCCTGTTGATTCTGTTTCCCTAGAGAATCCTGACACCTACACTGACTCAAGAAGAAATAAAAGATATCAACAGACCAAAACAACTAAAGATATCAAATCAGTAATTAAAATTTCACAACAAAGAAAATCACAGGACCAGATTGGCTCACTGGAGAATTTCACCAAATTCCCAGAACATTAATCCTCCACAAAATTGAATCAGAGGCAGCCCTTCCTAACTCATTCTATGTAGTTAATACAGAATTTAACCCAGGCCATTTTATGGCATTTGCTTTAGCAGCAAGGAAACCAAGACAGACTTCTAGAGTGAAACTTAGGGAAACCTCTGTAGGATCTTGTATTAGACAGTGATTCCTTAGCATTTACAGCAAAAATCAGGAACAAAAGAAAAAAAAGATAAATGGTAATCCCAAAATATTTTTTAAAAATTTTGTGCACCAATATGCTTTATTGTGAAAATAAAATGAAAACCTACAGGACAGTAAAAAATTTGAAAATATGTATTTGATGGACATTCATTATCCAAGATACATAAAGAAATCTTATAGCTCTACAACAAAAATACATACAACCTAATTAAATTTGGGCAAAATTAGAATATATTTTTTCTCCAAAGAAAATAAGTAAATCATTAATAAGCATATGAAAAGATGCACAGCACCAAAACCATTAAGGAAATGCAAATCACAAGTACCAATGAGGTACCATTTCATACCCATTAAAATACCTATTATGAAAAACAGAAAATAACAAGTTTTGGAGATGATGTTGAGAAACCAGAACACTTGTTCAGTGTTTCTGGGAATGTAAAATGTTATTAGTGCAGCTGCTGTGGAAAAGAGTTTGGGATTTCCTCAGCAGGTTAAATAGATAACCTGGCAATCCCATTTCCAGTTATATGCTGTAAAGAATTGAAATCAGTGACTTGAATTGATATTTTCTTAGGGGCACTATTCAAAATTGGCAAAAGATGGAAACAGCCTAAATGTCTATCATTACTTGAATGGATAAGCAAAGTGTGGCATATGCATAAAAAGGAATAAAGAATATTATTCTACCATAAAAAGGATGTAAGTCCTCATACATGCAACAAATTGAAGATGTATTCATTGAAATAATCAAGATCCAAGAGGAGAAATATTGTGTGATTTCAGTGATACAAGATAATTAGTATATGCAAATTCATAGAAACTACCATACAAGCTTCCCAGGACCTGGGCTGTGAGTAGGGAATGTGGAGATAATGATTAACTGCTACATAGTTTCTGTTTGGGGTAATGAAAAAGTTTTGCTAATAGATGGTAGATGGTAGCACAAGATGAGTATTAACACCAATGAATTATATACTTGGAAAAGGTTAAAATGCAAAATATTAGCTTATATATGTGTTGTGGCTTGAGACTAAATATACCACAGAAAATCTTGGTCTTGGAACTGGTCCATTGTGGGTGTAAGGCTATTGTAGGTCAGACCATTTGATTATGTTACCTCACTTATGGCCTTGCCCAAATTGGGTCTTAACCCTCTTAATGGAGTCATTTAAAGGAGAATGAAATTCAGACTAAGAAAGTGAAAACCATAGAAGGAAAAAGATGGAATCAATGAAGCCTGGAAGAGAAGGTGGAGACCAGCAAATGCCGCCATATACCTTGGCATGTGACAGAGGAGTCCAGGATTGGCAGCAGTCTTTAAGAAGATGGTATCATCTTGATGATGCATTATTTGGATATTTTCATGGTCTCACACTAATCTTAAGAACTAATAAATTCCAACTGTTAAAGACCAAGCCATTCCTGGTATATCTGCATTCGACCAGACTTGCAGACCAGAACAATATGCTACACAATAAAATTTTTATAAAACTATTAAACTATAAATCATCACAGTATACCCTAAAGTGATCTATGGCTGAATGTTAACAGTTTATTAATAATAATTTTGTTTCAACAATTATAAAAGTGTATCACATTGCTGCAGTGTTAATAGGGAAAACTGTGATTGTGAGTTGGTATATATATCTCTGTATTCTCTGTATTTTCTGCATGATTTTTCTGTTAATCCACAACTTTTCTAATAAATAGGAGAAAATAGTATTATTCCTCTTCATATAAAATGTAAGAACCATAAGCACGTCTAATTTCATTTGTTCCTTGTCATTTCATCAACTGTTTCCATATATTTTACTTCTATATGTATTACAGTACTGAAAATAAAATCCTTTTTTTTTTTTAGTTTACATAATATATTTAGTTCATAATAGCACAATCAAACAGTATTTGTCCTTTTGTCTCTGGCTTCCTTCATTCAACATAATGTCCTCCAGGTACACATATGTTGTCATACCCTTCAGGACTTCATTTCATCTTACCCCTGCATAATACTCCATTGTGTGTATACATCACAATTTGCTTATGCATTCTTCAGTTTATGGACACCTAGGTTGATTCCAACCTTTGGCAATCATGAGTAGTGCCTCTATGAACATTGATGTGCAGATGACTCTTTGGGTCACTGCTCTCAGTTCTTCTGGGTATATACCTAGTAATAGGAAGTCCCAAACAGTCCTCCACAATGGTTGTGCATTTCTCCATTCCCACCAGCAGTGAATAAGCATTCTTATCTCTCCATCTCCTCTCCAATATTTACAGTTTTCCAACTTTTTAATAGTAGCCTGTCTTATATGTGTGAAATTGTATCTCACTGTTTTGATTTGCATTTCCCTAATTGATAGCGATGTTGAACATTTTTTCATGTTTCTTCACCATTTGTATTTTATCTTTGGACTACTGTTTTTTCAATTCTTTTGCTTTTTTTAAAATTGAGTAGTTTTTCTTTTTATTGTTGAATTGTAGGTTCTCTTTATATATCATTGATATTAAAACATTTTGGGATATGATTGCCAATTGAGTCAGCTGCCTTTTCACTCTTTTGACAAAGTACTTTGAGGTGCAAAAGTGTTGAATTTTGAGGAAGTCCCATTTATCTATTTTTTCTTTTGTTGCTCATGCTTTGGAAGTAAGGTTTAAGAAATTACCCCCTAAAAGATCTTTTCTTAAATGTATTTTTTATTTTTTAAAAGATAATTAGATATTGCATAAATGTTAAAAAAAAAAAAAAAAAGAGGGGATTCCCATATGCCCCACTGTCTACACCTCCCACATTAACAACATCCTTCATTAGTATGGCAAATTCATTACAATTCAGGATAACATTTTGGAGCATTGCCACTAAGCATGGATTATAGTTTACATTGTAGTTTACACTCTCTCCCATGAAACTTTGTAGGTTAAGGTAAAATATATAATGGCTTGTATGTGTCATTGTTATGCAGGAAAATTCCCAAGTCCCCAAAATCACCCCCTATTACATCTGTTTTTCCCTGTCCTTTCCCTCAGAACCTGCAGTGGCTACTGCCTCCACATCAATAATATATGTTCTTTCATTGCTAGCATCACAATAAGTCTATAATAAGACAACAGCTAGTCTACCTTAGTCCATTGTCATTCCTCAATCCTGAGGGTTCTGGGATGGTGAAGCCCACTCCAACTCTAATTGAGAAGGGGCTTAGGTCCCATGAGGCAGATGGATGACACTCTCTAGCTTGCAGTTACAGACTGTTCTTGAGATGGTCATTGTTCATCATCATCTCCTTGTTAGTTATCCTGGGTGAGTCCAATGAACTGGAGAGTAGGTGTTGCAACTAGGTTGAGATTCAGGGCCCAGCTGGTAGAAGTACAACCCAAAGATTTAAGTCTCTTGGATATACACTTATCACCCCTAGTACTAATTATAGGTTCATATAGAATGGTCAGTAGAGCCATGCGTAGGGAAACCATGACTGAGTCCAACTCTGTCACACAGTGGAGATTAAATTCCAAAATAGGGTGCACTGGCAAGGAATGAAATTCCTCAGCTATCTGCCCTGACTATAGTGCTAGGATGTCTCCAGAGCCCTCAGGAACCCTGCTATTTGAGGTAATATTTACTTTGGCAGTCAATGAGACCCTGCTGTGATGTGCATAAGTATAACCTCTGGAATGATCTCCAAACTCACTTTGAAGTCTTTTAGCCATATAAACTCATTTGTCTTTACCTTTTCCCCCTTTTGGTAAAGGTCTTTCTCCAGTTGCATTGTTAGTTGGTGCTTGGTAGTAATCCATCAGTGCCAGGGAGGCTCATCCCTGGAGTCATGTCCCACACTGGGGGAAAGGTAATGAATTTATATGCTGAGTTTGGCTTAGAGAGATGTCAAATTTAACCAACAAGGAGACTTTCAGTAGATAACTCTCAGGCACCCTATAATAGTAGGCAAAGTTTCAATTTCAAAAAAAAAGTTCATATGTACAGTCATCAGTATCAAGAGCCCATCAAATGGACCATCCTCATTCAGAATTCATTACCCCTGTACTCTGTACTAAAGGGATTATTTATGTTCCATTAGAGAATGTGGCAGAGCACCCTGGATGCGAATTCAATATTCTTTTGATTATTGTGTGAATCTCCACCCACTGTGACAATGTCCCATGAACACTGAAATACATTCATATGCCTTATATGTATGCCCCAGGTGAACTTCCTCCCATATTCCCCAGCACTTACTCCCCTCACCATTCTCCCCTGTCATAGTTGTAACACTTTTGAGATCCAAATTTCTTTAAAAATGAAGCCAACAAAATAATCAAATACAATTAATAAGAAAATAAAATGATAATGATAGTTTTAAAAATAAGTTGTAAAATACAAAAAAAAAACAAAACTAAAATATTTAGTATATTAAACATAATGAAAAAATATTTTTTTAAAAAATTTGACATGTCTTTCATCACTCTAAGATCTGTTGTCTTCCATGAACAGTGACAATTTCTCCTGTTTATACCCCCATTGTCTTACTTTTTTCATTTTCTCTTCAAAGAAGTTTTAGGTTACAGAAAATCACATGCAGATTATAGGGGATTCCCACATACCCAACATGCCCCTCTTTTTTCCACTTTCCTCCATTTATAACATTTTATATGGGGATGGTACATTTATTACAATTGATGTACAAATATTGAAACATAGCAACTATCCATCATCAATGGTTACCTTATGGTAAACCATTGGATCATAAACTTTTATAAATTTTGGTGGGATTAAATATGGCCTGAATCCATAATTGCAAGATAATGTAGAACACTTCCATCACCCCCAAAATGCCCCATTTTCCATCTATCCTATTCCTCATTCCCCCTCCCTTTTGGGCCCACAGTAACCACCAGGCCTCACCCCTTGAAGAACAATATTCATAGTTACTTGCAGCAGCAATGAAGGTTTGACATACCAGTCTGTCTTCCTCTATTAGGAACTGCCAATGCTCTCAAGAGACTTCCATCCTTCCATTTGAGAACATAGTAGGTCTCCTCCAGATGTTATTCCAACAACTTCCCACTCATTTTGTTGGTCTCCACTCACTGATACAACACACTATGACAAGGTGAACACTTACAGACTCCTTAGAAGCCTGTCCATGTTCACCCTGTTCTGAATGCTACACACATTCAACACCCTAAACCAGTAACCTTCTTTTGCCATATTGCCTAAAAAACATTCCCAAAGTTGTAGTTTCAACCACAAACCCACAAATCTCCAGTGTTCACCTGGACCCTTTCCCATTTCTTCCCCCCAGTTTCGTGGACTCTCCACCCTGCCATCCCCATCCTAGCCCCATAACAAAACAGTACCACCGAACCTAATAATATCATTGCACCACTGTCATCCCCCTCCACTGCACAACTACACAATTCCACCTTATCACAAATTTTGCCCATATGGGCGTTGGCTCATGACCATCTTCTCCCTTTCTAGCTGCTGTAATCCTATCTTCTAGACTTTAGCTCTGTGCGTTTGCTCAAATATCTTAATTCATATCAGTGAGGTCATGTAATATTTGTCCTTTAGTGCCTAGCTTACTTCACTCAATATAAGGTCTTCCAAGTTTCATCCATGTTACCCTGTGTGTTATTACTGCATTCTTTCTTACAGGTGAGTAATACTCCATTGTATATATATATATATATACCACAATTTGTTTATCCATTCATCTGTTGATGGGCAATAGGGTTGTTGACAACTTTTGACAATAGTGAATAATGCTGTTAGAACATTGGTGTTCATATATCTGTTCGTATCTTGCTTTCAATTCTTCTGGGTATATATCCAGCAGTGAAATTGCTGGATGATATGGCAATTCTATAGTTAGCTTCCTGAGGAACCAGCAAATTGTCTTCCACAATGGCTGCATCATTCTGCATTCCCACCAGCAGTGAATGGGTTTTCTCATTCCTCCATATTCTCTACTATATTTGTAGTCTTCTATTTTTTAAATAAGCACCAGTGTAATGGGTGTAAGATGATATCTCCTTGTAGTTTTGACTTGCATTTCTCTAATAGCTAGTGATTTTGATCATCTTTTCATGTGCTTTTTAGCCATTTGTATTTCTTCTTTGGAGAAGGATATATTCAAATCACTTGCCCATTTTTTAAATGGATTGCTTGTCTTTTTAATTTTGAGGTGTAGGATTTCTTTGTAAATGCTAGGTATTAAGCCCCTATCAGATATATGGTAACCAAATATTTTCTCCCATTGAGCAGGATGCCTTTTCACTTCCTTGACAAACTCCTTTGAGGTGCAAATGTTTTTAATTTTGAGGAGGTTCCATTTATCTATTTTTCCTTCCATTGTTTGTGATTTGAGTGTAAAGTTCATCAAACCATTTCCTAGTAGAAGATCCTAAGAATGCTTCTCTACATTATCTTCCAAGATTTTAATGGTCTTGGCTCTTATATTTATGTCTTTGATCCATTTTGAGTTAATTTTTGTATGCGGTGTGAGATGCCGCTCCTATCTTATTCATTTGCATAAGTGTATACAATTCTCCAAGCACCATTTGTTGAAGACTCCATTCACTCCCAGTTGAATGGACTTTGTGACCTTGTCAAATATCAGTTGGCTATATGTGCAAAGATCTATATCAGAACTCTCAATTCAGTGCCATTGGTAAGTATGTCAATCCTTGTGCTAATATCATGCATTTTTTTACCACTTGGGTTTTGTATTACTATGAAGTCAGGTAGCGTGATTCTTCCTATTTCATTTTTCTTTTTGATGTGTATTTGGTTATGCCTTTTTACCTTTCCAAATAAATTTCATAGTTCACCATTCCAATTCAGTAATAAATGCTGTGGTAAATGTTATTGGGATTGCATTAAATCTCAAAATCAGTTTGGGTAGGATAGACACCTTAATGATGTTTAGTCTACCTATCCATAAACAAGGAATATTTTTCCATTTATTTAGGTCTTCTTTGATTTCCTTAACAATGTTGTGTAATTTTCTGCATACAAGTCATTTACATCTTTAGTTAAGTCTATTCCTAGGTATTTGATTTTTGTAATTGCTATTGTAAATGGGATTTTTTTCTTGCTTTCCTCTTCAGATTGCTCATTATTGGTGTGCAGAAATGTTACTACTTTTTGTATATTAATCTTATAACATGTGACTTTACTGAACGCATTTATAAGTTCTAGAAGCTTTCATTTAAATTTCTCAGGTCTTTCAATGTATACGATCATAGCGTCTTCAAATAGTGAAATTTTTACCTCTTCCTTCCAATTTGTATGCCTTTTATATCTTTTTCTTAAATAAGTGCTTGAGCAAATACTACTAACGCAATGTTAAATAAGAGTGGTAGCAGTGGGCATACTTGTCTTGTTCCAGATATTAGAGGGAAAGCCTTTAGGAATTCACTATTGAATATGAGGTTAGCTGCCAGTTTTTCATATATACCATTTGTCATGTTCAGGAAGTTTCCTTCAATTTCTATCTTTTGAATTGTTTTCATCAGGAAGGGTGCTGTGTTTTGTCAAATGCTTTTTCTGCATATATAGAGATGATCATGTGATTTTTTTCTTTGGCTTTCTTTATGTGGTGTATTACATTGGTTGGTTTTCTTATGTTGTAACTTTCTTGCATACCAGGTATGAAACCCACTTGGTCATGGTGTGTAATTCATTTGCTGTATTGTTGAGTATGATTAGCAAGTATTTTGTTGAGAAATTTAGCATCTAGGTTTATTAGAGAGATTTGTGTATAGTTTCCTTTCTCATGGTGTCTTTGGCTTTGGTATTAGTGTGATGATGACATCATAGAATGAGTTGTGCAACATCTCCTCCACTTCAATTTTTTGTAAGAGTTTAAGCAAGACTGGTGGTAGCTCTCCCTGGAATGTTTGGTAGAATTCACCTGTGAAACCATCTGGTCCTGGGCTCTTCTTATTTGGGAGGTTTTTGATGACTACTTCAATCTTGTTACTTGTGATTGGTCTGTTGAGTTCATCTTCTTTCATTAATGTAGTCTGTTTGTCTGTTTCTAGGAATTTCCCATTTCCTTTAAATTATCCATCTTATTGGCATATAATTTTTCAAAGTATCCTCTTAAGATTCTCTTTATTTCAGTGAAGTCAGTAGTATCCCTTTCCTAATTTCTTAATTTATGTATTTGCATCTTCCTTTTTTTGTTCGTGTAGCTAAGGGTTGGTCAATTTTATTAATCTTCTCAAAGTACCAGCTTTTGGTTTTGTTTTTTTCTAGTGCTTTCTTATTTTTAGTTTCATTTAGGTCTCCTCTAATCTTTTTTATTTCCTTTTTCTACTTCCTTTAGGTTTAGTTTGTTGTTCTTTTTCTAATCCTTCCAGGTGTGCAGTTAGGTCTTTGATTTTAGTTTTTTTTTTCTTTTTTAATATAGGCATTTACGGCCATCTATTTACCCCTCAGTACAGCTTTTTATGCATCCCTTAGGTTTTAGTACATTGTGTTGTAATTTTCATTCATTTCAAGGCAGTTACTGATTTCTTTTGCAATTTCCTGCTTGACCCATTCATTGTCTAAGAGTGTGTTGTTTAACTTCCATATCTTTGTGTCTAATCTGCTTCTCTGCCCCTAAATGACTTTCAGGTTAATTCATTGTGGTCAGAGAAATTACTTTGTATAATTTCAATCTCCAAATTCATTGAGAGTTCTTCTGTGACCTAACATGTGTTCTATCCTGGGTAATGATCCATGTGCACTTGAGAAGACTGTATATCCCACTGTATTTTGGTGAACTTCCCTGTATATGTGTATTAGGCCCAGATCTTCAAATGTATTACTCAAGATCTTTGTTGTTTTTTTTGGTTCTATATCAAAATATTCTGTCTAGTGGTGATTATGCTGTGTTAATATCCCCCACTAAAATTGTAGAGGCATATATTTCTCAACTTTCTTTTTTCCAGGGTTTGCCTCAGGTATTTTGATGCACCCTCATGAGGTGCCTACATGTTTATGAATGTTCTTTCTTCTTTATTCCTTTTATTAGCATATAGTTGCTTCTTTGTCTCTTACAGTGGTTTTGCATTTAAAGTCTGTTTTGTCCAATATTAGTGTAGCTTACCCAACCCTTATTTGGTTATTGTTTGCATGTAAAAGTATTTTCTAACCATTCATTTTCAGCCTTATTGAGTCCCTGGGTGTAAGGTGAGTTTCTTATAGACGGTGTATAGAAAGGTCATATTATCCTATCCATTCTGCCAATCTGTGTCTCTTGACTGCTGAATTTAATCCATTAACATTCAATGTTAATATCGTGAATGAACTGCTTACCTTAGCCATATTTTCTTTAGGTTTATGCATGCCATTTTTTGTTTTTATTTTTCTTTTTATCTTTTTAGTTGTTCTTACACTCTCCTCCAACTCTCTGTCTCGTTTTTCCCTTTTACCTGCAGAACTTCCTTTAGTATTTCTTGAAGGGCCAGTTTCTTATTGACAAACTCTCTTAATATCTGTTTATCTATGAATATTTTGAACTCTCCCTCATTTTGAACCCCAGCTTTGCTGGATAGAGTGTTCTTGCATGGAAGTTTTCCTTTTAACACCTTAACTATGTCATACCACTGCCTTCTTGCCTCCATGATGTCAGATAAGAAAGCAGCAATTAATCTCATCAAGCTTCCCTTTATGTGTGGTGGATCTCTTCTTTCTTGCTTCTTTCAGTATTCTCTCTTTGTCTTAAGTATTGGAAAATTTGACAAGTATATGTCTTGGAGTAGGCTTGTTAGAATTTATACCAATTAGGGTGCACTGTACTTCCTGGACATGTACATCCATGTCCCTCAATAGAGTGGGAAATTTTCAGCCATTATTTCCTCCAGCACACTTTCTGTCCCCTTTCACTTCTCTTCTCTCCCTGGGATGTCTACAATGTGTATTTTTGTGCATTTAGTCTTATCATTAAAATCCCTATGTCCCTGCTGGATTTTTTCTATGTTTTTATTGATCTGTTCTACTATCTGTCTGATTTCATCTGTACTATCTTCCACATCATTGATTCTTTCCTCTACCTATTCAAATCTGCTGTTGTCTTCTTCCAGTGTATTTTTTATTTCTTCCATTTTGCCATTCATCACCATCAGTTCCATTATCTTTTTATGTATGTTTACAATTTCTTCAGTGTGTTCTCCCAGTTTCTTCTTAATATCCTTAAAGTCTTTCTTCACTTCATTAAATTGATGCATGACATTTGTTCAGAAATTTCTGATTAGTTGTTCCATGTTCTGCATATTTTACTGTTTTTTAATTTGTTCTTTTGACTGGGCCATGTATTCCTGTTTCTTAGTATGGCTTGTAATTTTTTTGTTGGTATCTAGGCATCTGTTTATCTTCATGGGTTTATTCAGTTAATTAGCTTCTTTCTACTGAGGGTATTATTTTTTGGTTGTTATTGTGTATGTGGTAAGTTTTCACTTTGACACTTCATTCCACTCTTTTTATTTCCTTGCTGTTGTCTATGTTCCCTTGAGAAAAAAAATTAGCACCAGAGAGAAGGAAAGAGGTAAGAAGATAAAAGGGATAATAATAATAATAGCAAAGGTAGAAGAGGATTCATATAAGACCTTGGAAAATGAATAATTAACCTGAGTAAGAGGTTCAGGAGAATAAGAATAAAAAAGGGGAATAGAAACAATTAAATGAAAAACAGAATAGAGAGAAATATATAGAATGAATTAAAATGCCAGCATGATGAGACAAGAAGGAAAG
>JAQZBX010013336.1:0-40002 GCA_029593785.1 Cabassous unicinctus | reverse complement strand
TTTTTTTGACATATTGCCTTTCATCACTGTAATATCTGGTGTCCTGTCTGTACAGTGGCATTTTCTTCTATTTATTCCTCAGTGTCTTCCTATTTTGCTTTTTTTTTTTTTTTCAAATAATATTTACATCACAGTATAATCACAATCAGAATACAGGGGACTTTCTTATACCCAACATCTTCCCCTTTTCCCGCTTCAGGTATTAATACCTTTTTATATGTGGATGGTACCTTTGTTATAACTGATATGCAAATAGTGAAACATAACTACTAAACATGGTCAATGGGTTACATTATGATTTACATTTTAGATCACACACTTTTATTAATTTTGATTATATTTACCATGGCCTGCACTCATCATTGCAAGATCATGTAGAACACATCCATTGCCCATTAAATACCCCCTGTTCATTCTATTCTATTCCTCCCTCCCCTTCCCCTCTGGGCTCAATGTGACCCCCTGGCTTCACTAATTGGATGACAAGATTCATAGTTACATGCAGCATCACTGAGTTCTTGACTCACTGGTTTGTCTTCCCCCATTAGGAAACGCCCTTGCTTTCTGGAGACCCACCCCCATTTGTGAACAATTCTGTCCACCCAAGAATGGGAGTCCAACTCCTTCTCACTCATTATGTGGGTCTCCAACTGCTGATACAACACATTATGACAAAATGATCACTCACACACTCCCTAGACACCTGTTCCCGGTGCGCCATGTCCCAAATGTCCCACATCCAACACCCTAAACCAGTAACCCTTCCTTGTCATATTGCCATAACAGCATTCCCAACTTTGTACTTTTAACAACATATCTGCAATTCCCCAGTGTTCACCTGGTCCCTCTTCCAGTCCTCTCCCCAGTTACCTTGACAGTACATGAGCTCACTGATATGAATTAAGCAAATTGAGCAGATTCTGAGAGCTATTGTCTGGAAGATAGGTTTACCAGAAATAGAAAGGGAGAAGAAAGTTGTGAGCCAGCACACATATGGACGTAATCTATGGTAAGGCGAAAGTGTGTAGTTGTGTATTGAAGGTTTATGACAGGAGGGTAGTGATATTATTGGGTTGGTGGTGCAGGTCCAGGAATCAATTTTCCAAAGTATACTTTTATGATATTCTTTATATCTGCGGATTCAGTAGTGATATCTACATCCTCATTTCTTTTTTTCATGTTTTTGCGTCTTCTTTACATTTTTTATGATAGTATAAATAAGGGTTTGTAAATTTTATTAATCTTCTCAAAGAACCAGCTTTCGGTTTTGTTAAGTTTTTCTAGTGGTTTCTTATTTTCAATATCCTTTAGCTGTTCTATAATTTTTGTTATTTCATTCTTACTAGTTGCTTTGGGAATAGTTTGTTTTTCTTTTCCCAATTCCTCAAAGTGTGCAGATAGGCCTTTGATTTTAGCTCTTTCTTCTAGTTTTGTTTTCTTTTTTAATTTAATTATTTATTTTAAAGAAATTTTAGATTATATAAATGTTACATTAAAAATAGAGGAGATTCCCATACATCCTACTCTCTTTCTCAGACACACTTGCTCACATTAACAACATCCTTTATTAGTGTGGTATATTTCTTACAATTGATGAACACATATTAAAGCATTGCCACTAAACATGGATTATAGTTTACATTATAGTTTACACACAGTCCGTTACAATCTTGTAAATTACCACAAAATATATAAGGGCCTGTATTCATCATTGCAACGTCATACAGGACAATTCCAATATCCCAAAAATGCCCCTATATTACATCTATTTTTCCTTCTCTCCTTTTGTTGAATCTTCATTGGCCACTGCCTCCACATCAATGATAAACGTATTTCAATTGCTATAATAACAATAAGTCTATGGTAGAATAATAGTAAGTCTACTTTAATCCATTGTTCATTTCCCAATCTTGAAGATATTGGGATGGTGATGCCCAGTCTGCCTCTAAATGAGACAGGCTTAGATCCCATGGGGCAGATGCATGGAACTATCTAACTTGCAGTTGCAAACTGTTCCTTGGGACAGGAATTGTGCATAATAATCACTTGTTAGCTGTTCTGGTTGAGTCCAGTGAATTGGAGGGTAGTTATAATGAAATCATACATCTTGAAAGTAAAAAGACAAAGAGCCCAATTAAAAAATGGGCCAGTGATTTGAATAGACACTTCTTCAAAGAATATATACAAATAGATAAGAAGCTCATGAAAAGATACTCAACATCACTAGCTATATAGGGAAATGCAATTCAAAATACAATGAGATAATCCCATTAGATTGACAGGTATTAAAAAACTGAGGACTACAAATGTTGGAGAGGATGTGGAGGGAAGGGAACACTTACCAACTGCTGGTGGGGATGTAGAATGGTGCAGGCATTGTGGAGGAAGTTTGGCGGTTCCTCAGGAAGCTAATTACAGAACTGCCATATGATCCAGTAATACCCTGCTGGGTATATATCCAGAAAAATTTTAAGCATGGACACGAATATGTATGTACACCAATGTTCATAGCTGCATTATTCACTATTGCTAAAAGTTGGAAGCAACCCAAATGCCCATCAACAGATGAATTGATAAGCAAATTGTGGTATATACATACAATGGAATACTATGCAGCTGTAAGAAGGAATGCAGTATTGACAAGTGGAATAGCATGGATGAATTTTGGTGACTTTGTGTTGAGTGAAGTAAGCCAGACACTGAAGTACAAATACTACATGACCTCACTAATGAATTAAGCAAATTCAGCAGATTCACAGAGCTAGAGTCTGGAAGACAGGTTTACAGGAGATAAAGGGGAGTAGAGGGTTGTGAGTCAATGCCCATATAGGCAAAACCATGACAAGGTGAAAGGGTATAGTTGTGCAGTGGGTAGGCATGACAGTGGTGTAGTGATACTATTGGATTCTGAGGTAATGGTCTGTGAGGGAGTTAGAGTTGGACTATCCATTTCACTGTGGGGAGGGTCATGGGAAGGAAAAGGTGAACTCTGAAAACTTTCAGGTCTGTGGTGAAAACTACAACGTTGGGAAAGTTCTTTTGGCATGCATAGCAGGGGAGGATTACTGGTAAAGGGTGCTGATAAGGGGGGTTGGGGAATACAGGGCAGGGTGTACTTGGGGCAGGCTTCTATGGAATATGTAAATGTTCATCTTGTCAAAGTGTGTTATATCAGCAGGTAGAGACCCTCAGAATAAATAGGAAAATTTTGCCTCCCATCCTGGGGGGGTCATGCTATGTTTTCAAATAGAGGGGCAAGAGACTCTTCAGAACACAAGCAGTACCTAAAATAATAAAACAGACCAATATGTCAAGCCATCAATATTATTGCAAGTAATTATGAATCTTATTCTTCAAAAAGCGGAGCTTAGTGGTTACCATAGGTTCCAAGGAGAGGGGGAGGGGAGAATAGAATAGATGGAATATAGGGCATATTTGGGGGCATTGGAATTGTTCTTCATGATCTTTCAATAATGACCATTTTAAATTTCATCAAAATTTATAAAAGTTTACAATCCAAAATGTAGACCATAATTTAAATCATAGACCATATTTAGTAGCAATGTTTCAATATTTGTACATCACTTTTTAATTTTTTTAAATTTATTGAAATATATCACTCATACTTGAACATACATAAACAATAAGTATATAGTAATAGTTGTGAACTTAAAAAACAAACACACATAGCATCATACAGGGCTCTCATTCCTAACCCTCCAACCAATACCTTGCATTGTTGTGAAATATTTTTGACTAATGATTAAAGAGCATCCTCAAAATATTACTACTACCCAAAGTATTTTCCCCCAACACACCCTATTGTTATTATTTTTTATATCATTTATACATGAACATACATAAACAATAAGTGTATAGTAAAAGTTGTGAACTTACAAAACAAACATTCATAACATCATACAGGGGTCTGATACATCAACTCTCCACATAAACATTGCATTATCATGAGATATTTGTTACAAATTATGAAAGAATATTGTCAAAATCTTACTACTGATTATAGTCCTTATCTTACATTTGGTGTATATCTCCCCCAACCCACTCTATTATTATTATTAAAATATATTTTTATAACCGAAGTTGTAAACTTACAAAACATTACGCAGATGTGCAGAATTCCCAAACAACACCTTTCTGTCAACACACCACACTGTGGTGGAATATTTGTTAGACATTATGAGATAACATCATCTTATTATTACCAGTTCCACAGCTTATATTTTGCAAACATTTTCCATACTAACCCATCATCAACACAGTACATCTTTGGCATAGATGCAAGAATATTACATTATTACTGTTAACCATACTCCATAGTTCACTCCAGTTGTATTTTTCCCATGATTCTCCACATTCCCACCGCCCTGCAATAGTGATGTACATCTGCTCTAGTGCACAAAGGACACTCTTGTATCTGTACCATCAACCACTACTCTCATCCACCTCTGGGTTTACTGTGTTATTCAGTCTGTAGATTATTCTCTAGCTTTCTGTCAATTGGTATTTACATCCCTAGACTACCATTTTCAGCCACATCCCCATTTATAAACCAGATATTACTCTCTATAATGTGTTACCATCAGCTCTGTACATTTCCACACATTTACAGTAAAGCTAATTAAAACTTCTACATACATTAAATAGCTGTAGTCCATCTAAGTCCTCCTCTTATGTCCTTTAAGTTTCCATGACTAACCACCAGGTCTTGAAGATATTCCCCTACATTTTCTTCTAGAAGATTTATGGTTCTTGCTTTTATATTTAGGTTTTTGATTCATTTTGAGTTAATTTTTGTATAAGGTGTGAGATAGTGGTACTCTTTCCTTCTTTTGCTATGGATATCCACTTTTTTCAGCACCATTTGTTGAATAGATTGTTCTGCCCAAGCTGGGTGGGTTTGACAGGCTAATCAAAAATCACTTGATCATAGATGTGAGGGTCTGTTTTTTAACCATCATTTCGGTTCCATTGGTCTATGTGTCTGTCTTTATGCAAGTACCATGCTGTTTTTACCACTGTAGATAGGTAATATGACTTAAAGTCCAGAAATGAGAGTCTTCCAACTTTGCTTTTCCTTTTTAAGATGTTTCTGGCTATTCAGGACCCCTTACCTTCCAAATAAATTTGATAATCATGTTTTTCATTTATTTAAAAAATGCTGGAGGAATTTTTATCAGGGTTGTATTGAATCTGTTTATCAATTTGAGGAGAATTGACATATTATTGATATTTAGTTTTTCAATCCATGAATATGGAATGTTCTTCCAATTATTTAGGACTTTTTAATATTTCTTTTAACAATAAGTTGCAGGTTTCTGAATACAAGTGCTTTACATTGTTGATTAAGCTCATTCCTAAATATTTGGGTTTTATCTGCCATATTTTATTTTCACCACACTTTTGACACTTTTAGTTGCTTTCAATGGTATAATCTTAATTTCTAGACTCTCTTCCAGGCCTCTCTCTCCTGTCTTTTATTTTTTCAGGCTGTAGCACACCCTTTAGCATTTCGTGCAAAGCAGGTCTCTTGGTTTCTGTTTATCTCTGAATATTCTAAACTCGACCTCATTTTTGAAACGTAATCTTGCCGGATATAAGATTCTAGGCTGGACGTTTTTCTCTTGCAGTATCTTAAATATATCATACCACTGTCTCCTTGCCTTCATGGTTTCTGATGAGAGATTGGCACTTAATCTTATTGGGTATCCCTTATATGTTATGCGTTGCTTTTCTCTTGCTGTTTTCAGAATTCTCTCTTTGCCTTTGGCATTTGGTATTCTGATTAGAATGTGTCTCAGAGTTGGTCTATTCATATTTTTTCAGATGGGAGTACGTCGCACTTCTTGGCCATGGATATCTATGTCCTTCAATATGGTTGGGAAATTTTCTACCATTATTTCTTCAAATATTCCTTCTGCCCCTTTTCCCTTCTCTTCTCCTTCTGGGACACCTATGGCATATATGTTTGCATGCCTCTTACTGTCCTTTAGTACAATGAGACCTTGTTCAAAAATTTCCAAGCTTTATTTCATCTGTTCTTTTATATTTTCACTTTCAGAGGCCATTTCTTCAAGCTCACCAATCATTTTTCTGCCTCCTCAAATCTGCTATTATCTGATTCTAGTGTAATTTTATTTCATTTGTTTCATTTATTGCACCTTTCGTTCCCATAAGATCAATTATATTTCTATGTGTACTTTCAAATTCTTCTGGCTGACTAGAGTATTTATTTTGGGTGCAGTTTTTCTCTTTAGTTTAGCACTTCCTGCCCTTTCTCCCTTGCTAGTTGTGTAGTAGGAGCCAAGGATGTAGTTGGTACTATAAGCTGTGGAGGCTCAAGATACCCTCATTGTCCCAAGGACCAATGAAGCTTCTCCAAACTTTCTCCTTTGCCAGGGGTAGGGACAGAGCCACAGCTGTGTGGAATAATCCAACTCATGCTGGTCTAGACTATGGCTGCCCAGAGAGACTTGTGAAGCTTTGTCCCTTTCTCTCCTGCCTGGGGCAAGGATAGAGCTGCAGGTTTGGGCAGAAATCTATGCAGTGGAGGTCCAAGATGACTACAGTTGCTAAGATAGACTTCTGATTATTCAGTCTATGCCAGCTAAATGTACCTGCAGTTACCTGGATAGGCTGGTGCAGAGCCCAACAGCTTCCTACCTGCTAGAGATGGGGCTGAAGCCTAGGATAGGGCTGCAGGCCAATCTGGGTGAGAGAAACCAGTCACTGTGATTTTCAGTCAGCCAGGCTTCCCCTCAAGCTGGGGCTGGAATCAAAATGGTGGCTACCAGCCTCCTTCTGATTTGGAAAGGCTCAAACTTTAGCTGTTTTAGAGTTATACTTTAGACAGCTGAATTTTCTAATCAGTGGCCAAAATCGGTGGCCAACCATCTCTTCCTGCCCCGTTTTTGGGAAATGGAGCTTCCAATTCCTGCCACAGATTAGTTCCTGGGGTGGCTTGCACTGCCAAAGTAGGATGATTACTTGCCTCGGCAGCATAGCCTGTAATTTCCTGGAAAGGCTGGCACAGCTCCCCACTACTTCCTCCCTGCCTGAGGTGGGCCTGGGGCTTAGGCTAAAGTGGCAATCTGATCTAGATGGAAAAAAGCCAGTCCCTACCAGCATTGTGATTTTCAGTCAGTCCCACTTCCCCTCATGTCAGGTGTGGAGTTAAGATGGCGGCCACTGGCCTCTTTCTGAGTTGGTCAGTTTCAAACTTCAGCTGTTCTTAGGATTATACTTAGGCCCACTGAATTTACTAATCAGTAACTGAAGTTGTTGTCCAACTGTCCCTTCCTCCCCTATTTTGGGAAGTGGAGCTTTCAATTTCTGCTGTGGAACAGCTCCTGAGGTGGCTTGTGCCTCCAGTGGAGGATGGGCACTGGCCTCCGTGGTGTGGAGTACTTTTGAATCTTCTCTTCAGATTGGCAGTCTCCTCCTGCCATTCTTTCAAGGATGTTGCAGGATGCATTTCGGGTCTCCTGGAGTCCCCAAATAAGTGCTCTAGATAGCTGTGGGTGATCACCAATTGCCCCGTAGCAGGAGTTGATTCTCAGAGCTCTTTACTCAGATGCCATCTTGCTGGTTGTCCACTGTACATCACTTTTAACAAATGTATCATCCTCATGTAAAATGTTATGATAAGATAGCAGGGAAAAGGAAGAGGTTGTTGGATATATGGGAATCGCTTATATTCTCTACATGGCTTTTCTGTCACCTAAAGCTTCTTTGAATATAAAATGAAAACAAAAAAAAAGGACGCCGGGGGAATATACAGGAGAAAATGTCACTCAAAAGACAACAGCTCTTAACAGTGATGAAAGACATAATGTCTAATTTTTTAATTTAATTTTTTAAAAATTGTTTTTTTGTTTTATATGTTATTTTAAAATCTATTGGTATTATTTCATTTTCTTATGATATTTATTTGTTTGTTTTCTTGGTTTCATCATTGGAGAGGTTTTGGATCACAGAAGGGTCACAACTGCAGCGGGGCAGGATCATTGGTGCAGGGCATGGGTGAGAGGGTGATGCATGGGAAGGGATTCATCTGAGGCAAACTTCTAAGACATATGAATGTTTTCAAGAGTTCATGGGTCACTGTCATGGTGGGTGCAGATCCACACAGTAACCGAAAGAATATTGAACTCCCATCCTGGTGAGTTGTGCTACATTCTATAATGAAACAGTAAGAATCCCCCTAGTACAGAATCAGTGTCTAGTGAAGGAGGATGGACCATTGTTCTGGGCCCTTGTTATTATATTGTACTTACGTACTTTTCTTTTGAAATTGAAACTCAGCCTTAGATTATATGTTGCCTAAGAGTTACTACTTGAGAGCCTCGTATTTGCTCATATGTGGCCTCTCTCTAAGCCAATCTCAGCATATAAATGCACTACCTTCCCCCTGTCATTGGACATGAATGACTCCCATGGATAAGCCTCCCTTACACCAAGGGATTATTATCAAGCACCACATTGGAATTCACCTGGAAAAGACCTTGACCCTAGGGGAAATGCTAAATAGAAATGAGTTTTTATGGCTAAGAGATTTCGAAGCAAGTCTGGAGGTTATTCCAGAGGTTATACTTCCACACACCTCAGCAGGATATCACAGTAAATATTGCTTCCAATAGTGGTGCTCCTGAGGACTCTAGAGACATCCAGACACTGTAGGCTGGGCAGACCACTCAGGAGCTTGGCACCCTGTTAGTGGGGCTTACCTTGGAATTTATGCTCCCCAGTGTGACAAAGTTGGATTTATTTGTGTTTTCTCTACACATGGCTCTTCTGCCGCTTTTATTTGAATCTATAGTTAGTATATGCTTGATAGGTATATGTCCAAGAAAATTAAATCTTGGGTCCTTTCATGTGGCAGTTAAGCCCTGAATCTCAGCAGAGTTGAAAAACTATTCTTCTTTTTATTATAGGCATTTATTGCTATAAATATCCCTCTCAGCACTGCTTTTGCTGCAACCCATAAGTTTTGATACATTGTGCTCTTATTTTCATACATTTCATGGTAGATACTGATTTCTTTTGCAATTTCTTCCTTGACCTACTTATTGTCTAACAGTGTTTTGTTTAACTTCAATATCTTTGTGTCTAATGTCATTCTTTGCAATATACTGATGTCCAGCTTTATTTCATTGTGCTCAGAGAAAGGGAAAAACAAAAAAGGAAGATCAAATAAGAAGAGGTGAAATGAAGAAAAGCAACAGAAAACAGAAAATGGAATAATGAAAGGCAAGAAAGATAAGTAGAAAAAACAAGTAAAAGAAAAAAAGGAAACAAAGAAAGGGAAATAGCAACATACAAAATACAAAACAGCAGCAACAAAAACCACCCAGGAAAAGTAAGCTTCCCTCTTAATCTCTTAGGGACTGTCTCAATCTGCTGGTGCTCATCAATCACCCTGCAGCATACCCTCCACAAGTGAGGTACCCAGTTATAGTGAATAAAATAAAGAATATAAAAGAAATGGTAAGAAATAAAAAATAACATATTTAAAAAACATAAAAAAAACAAAAAAAATCTTAGTCTATATGTTCTTTTTCATAAGGTTTCAGCTGGTGTCTGGTAACCAGGTAGATCACCTTTTGAATCCTTCTTAGGTGGTACAGGGTATTGAACCACTGACCTTGAAAATACAAGGCAGGAATTCCTACACTGAGCTACACCTACTCCATAGTATAAACATTCTTCTGAAGTCTTATCTGGCTCTTCCTGCACCCATGCCCTCACATGAGTTGGGCTTCTAATAGTTTACTGGAGACAGGCTGGTTAGGTGCCTGTGTCTACCCCCTTACTGACCTTGTTCCTCTCTCTCTCAGGGCAGCTGGCTGTCTGATCAGATCCTCCCTTCCCTGTCCCTGGGGCCATTTCAATGCTACCTGGAGTCTTTTATGAAATTCAAAGGGGACTCAGCTGGCTAAACACAACAATAAAAAATCCACTGTTCACCATCTCCCAGACCCATCTTCCTCCCAGGGACCATTCTCTCCCACTCAGGTGGCTTCAGTGGGCTAGGGGTTTTACTGAGGTTATTTGCCTTAAGGGTGGAGTATATTTGCCATTCTCAGACACAGGGGTGAGTAACTCAGTGTTTTCCTTTGACCTTTTTGTCTCTCTGTCCCTTTCTCCGTTAGATAATGCAAAGAGCACTTTCCAATTCTGTAGATCCCCAAAGCAGCTCCCTTCCCACATTGTCTTTTTGTGAGAGAGTTGTGCACTTTGTTCCTACTTTGTCATCTGTCCTCCATTGTTTTTGTGAGAGTTGAGCTCTTCCTTTCTACTTTGATGCTATCTTGTTAGTTTCCTTTTAATACAGGTATCTGCAGTTAACTTGAATTGCATGGTGATTATAAATGTTGTATTCAAATAGCTGCAGGAATGCTGAACATAAAGATCATTGATCTTTCTGAAAGTTCCAGTTTTGTTCACATTCATTATTGTTTCAGTCATCCTGAAAGAAGATGGTTTAAGATGACATTTTTTTGTATTGTATGGCTTTCAATGGGTTGACTTTTTTATCTCTGCAAAGACCTCATGAGTGTGTGATCAGTTTTGTGATACCTGGGAATGCTCTACTGATCTTGTCTGGGGTCACTTACATATTAGTGGCTGGTCCAGTTCTAGGGAGGTCCTGCTGGCCTTGACTGAGTCTACTGGACTTTGATCCACATGCCCATTCATCCTCTGGCAGACCAGCTTGGGAATTTTTCATATGACAGATTCAGGGATCCAAATACAGTAGCAGAAACACTCCAAGGCTTCTTGAGGCACCATCACTTCCAACACGTACTCTTAGCCAAAGGAAACAGAATTGCTTTGAGTACATCACAGAATCAAAGGTGGATGAAGAAACCCACAGTATCAAACTGAAAAGACATGGATTCTGGGAAACATGGTATTTTAATTTGACAAGTGGCTATGATGGAAATCTCAGGCTTGTTGGTTTAAAAATAAGAATTTTTCAGTCTCAGCTTTGAAAGCTAGAAGTCCAAAATCCAGGTCTCTACAGAATATGTTTCCACTGACGCCATGCTTCCTTTTCTTATAACGAGCCCAGAATTATGGATTAAAGCCCACCCTGATTTACTTTGGCCTTATGTAAATAGCCTCTGTGGAGATCATATCCTTATTGAGTCTTTACATGAACTAATTGTAACATCTTCAAGGGTCCTATTTAAAATGGTTTCACAGACAGAGGACTGGAGGTTAGGACTTCAATATATCCTTTGTGAGTGATAGGCTTAATTCCACAAAACATGAAAAGTTTGTGCCATCTATGCATCCATATTGTAGTATGTGTTTGTAGACCATCCCTGCTCATTTGTGTATAGTATACCTCACTTTATCTGTCCATTTTATTGTTGATGGGAATTTGGTGAATTTCCATTTGGGGGCTATCACCAATCAAGTTTCTTCAAAATACTGGTGCATAGCTTAGTGATTTTGTGTATATGATGGGAAAGAAAGGGAAGCTGGTCATTGCTGGCAAAACAAAGAAAAACAATTGGGAAAGGAGAGTTTCCAGCTATGAGGAAGCTGATCTTTGGCATTGAATTTGTAAAGCAAAGCACAAAATCAGAAGACATTGAGAATGGAAGGCAGTGAATGTAGAAACCCCACCCACAGTTGGAGACTGACATAGTACAGGATTCTTAGCAAATGGGCTTCTCTACTCTTTTCTGGAAAGTACTGTTTACCAATGGTTTGCCTCACTCCCTATCTCTGGGTTTTTCTACCTTTCCTGCATTAATGCCCCTAAGAAACATTTTTAGATATTTTACCCCCAAAACCTTTCTCCTCACCAATGAAATTTTAATAGCCCAGGTATTTTGTATATCTGTTCAAGTTTTGGGATCATTTAGTATGCCACATCAATATCATATTTAATTGAATTTTTAATTCCCAAAAGTTCTTTTTGCATCTATCCTCCTTTGCCCCTGATTACTTTTGGCCTTATTCACTGCTGGATCAATTAAATCATTGGCTCTCAAATTTGGCTATTTCAAAGCATCAACTTGGAATGCTGTTAAAATGCAAATTATGATCCTGTGTGTCTGGGCTCAGATTCTAGAGTGTGAGTTTCTGGGACACTCCCAGGTGAGTCTGAAGCTGATGGACCATGGACCATTCTTGAATAGTGAGCATCAAGGTTGGTGGGGTTTGTGAGCATCACATCTTACTAATTCAGGAGATTTATTCATGACGCTGCTGTGTACATCAGCAGAATGCAAGAACATAACAGGTTCTGCTTAGCTCAGTGCCCATTTCCGACATCTATGTGTGCAAGAAATGGGAACCCTTATCTCCTTGTTTCCTTGATGCATGTGATTTACCAGTTTAAGGAAGAGGGCCTTTGCAACAACTAGTATAAATGAAAGTCTTGGCAAAGAGAGTGATTTTTCTTTTAACTAAGTTGCTCTCTTTAATTTATGTCTGAGTTTTCCTGTGTGGTCCTGGGAAGTGTTGGGGTCAGGGGGATGTTATATCCTTCCTTCCAGGAAATCAGAACATTCTGCTGGGTGATGTTCTCATTTGAATTTCTAAAAGACTACAAAGAGGAAGGAATTGTTACTATGAAAGAGCTTTGAGACATTAGGTACATTCATTGGCAGGATGTGACCCTGACCTGAATGTGAGGGTTTGAGAGATGACAGTCACTGAGGATTCCAAGACTACCATGAGGTGATGTTGAAGTAGCTTTGACAGCTTCCTTTGCAGATGAACATAAGTATGATGAATCTTAAGTCCTCATTTATGCACAAAAGGGTTTTTTTTGTTTGTTTCTTCATTGATTTTGTTTTTTTTTCCTTTTTTCATTATTCTTTCTTAATGTCTTCTGATTTGCAAAAACATTCTTTGTGTGTATTAGTTATCAAGTGCAAAATACAATATAATTGACTTGATTATTACAAAATGCATATGAAATAAAACCATTTCAATACCTGAGCAGCTTTTTTCATTAGTGAATATTGCAAATATTCTAAAATCTTTCATGAATACAATATCTACTTAGGGATTGCATTGAGCTGCAAGTAATAGGAAGATGAATTAAAACAGTAACTTTAGCAAACTAATTGTTTATTAGTATTTATGCCACAGGTCTAAGGTTAGGGAGTCCAGACTAGCACAGCAGCTCAATGATGTTAATTAGAAATCATTTATCTGTTACATTTCCCTCAGTTTCCTCAATGTGTGGTTGTCATCCTCATAGTAAAAGCATAGCTGTGACAGACACTGAATCCACATCTCAGGTAGGAAGAGTAGAAGAAGAATCAAGGTGGCATTAATAGTAGAAGGGGAGTGCTTCACATGTGCCATGAAATCCTCTTATTGAAGTTTATCACATACATGGAAAAGTTTGATATCACAAGCTTAATGAATTTTCAAAATCTGAATATATTCCAGAATCATATGAAGACCAAAAGTCAGGACATGACAAGACCTCCATCTCCACAAAGCTTATTTTACACCAATTTTTGGGCAACACTGCTACAACCAGGATAAGCATTACCTAGACTTCTAACAGTTTAGACTATTTTTTGCCTTTTTAAACTTTACCCCAAAAATCGCACTATATGCATTCTTTAGTGTTTGGAACTTGTGCTGAACAGTATTCTCTTGAGACTACCTTTAAATTTTTTGTAAGTTAAGAAAATACATATTTGCTTAATAGCTCTGAAGGATTAATGTGAATGCCCATAACCCTCCTCTTCCTTCCTGTTAATTAGAACTGAGGGGAGGAATGGACTGAACTTACCAGCAACCTGGTCCTTGAAGATAAGAGCAAAGATGTGGTGAGGTGGTGAGAATGGTTTGAGAATCACATGCACAAACATATTTCTGTAGCATTTCAGTAGCTGTTCCGGGCACTGTCCATTCCCCTCCCCTGCCCCTCCGCCCCCGCTGTAGTAGCTTTATAAGACCCCACACCCTGAAGGATGATGTGGTACCTCCCAGCTGGCCACCATTAGGTCCTGTAAGTATTAAAATCATGTCTATTGCTGGATACCCTTGTGTTTTATTTGCAGTATTAAACATTCAGTCAACCTTCCTAGGATTGACCTCTTGCGTTACAATTGGTATAGTTAGGAGGATATTCTGGAGACTCCTCATGGTAGCAGTGCCATGGAGATCATGCCCACTACAGGGAGTTCTGTGGGGGAAATCCCAGGGTGACCCTGTTCTTCTATGTGGTATCAGCTGGCTTGGCTTATGGATGACTAAGGCCACATTTCAAGAATTGGATATCATCTTGTATCGACCAATGGGATTTGTTCATCTGGAAAAGAAAATTGAGGAATTATATATAAAGAAAATGAAGCAACATGCACTGGCTGCTGAAGTTGTGTGGCTGCTTCTCACTGTTTTATGAGAGAGCCCAGATAAACAGTTGGCCACTGAAATGATAGTGTAGTGACTTCAGGAAAGCTAAATCACAGATATAACATCCCATACAAGCACAAGTGCTAAATAAGGGCACTTGCCAGTGAAACCATGCTTATAAAATAATATTCTGCTAAAGAGTTTACTGACATAAGGAGTATATTGTGGCATCAACTCTGCAAAATCCCTGCTACCTGAATAGTGTGACTGTGGTCTAGTGGAGACTGATAGAATTAGTTTAGCTGCTGGAGAAGTAGAAAAACATAGCAACTTCAATCTTCTCTGTTCTGTTTCCATGTTAATTCTATTTGGTCTTGAATAACCCACATTGATAAAATTAGTGCTGTTAAAGTTTAGTAACTTTTGAACTGGACAAATCAATGAAAGTAAAGAAAGAAAAAAATAGAAAAAATTCTGGCTGCTTTGTAAGCCTGTAATTAAATAATGGCTTAGTCCTCATAACAGCCAGCATCCCCTGCAAACTTGCCTCCAAAAGACTGCTTCTAATATTACATGGTACTAAGTATTTGAAATAAAGAAAGGTTATGTTTGTATATAACCAAATTGAATCATTATTCCAACAAGTTTGTCTAGTGTTAATGGTAATTGTATGTTGTAAGAGGTTTGCTTGGAAAGATTTGCAAAAGTCATTTTGATAACTTATGTATGTAAAGTATATAGAATGTGTTTTATTATTAAGGAAAAAAAAAGTAATTTTGTTCCATGAAAATGACCAGTTATTAAGAAAGTTATTAAGAAAGAGTAAAATGTGGAACAAAATCTGAATGGATACAGAACATGCAGAATGTTTGTGTAAAAGGAATTCTTGTGGTCAAATTTGAGTAAGATTTAAAAGATCTATAAAATTTTAAAAGCCTTAGTATCAAATAGTATACTGATGCAAAATTAAAATTTCATTCTTTTTTTTTAATTTAATATAAAAAAGTTTCTTAATACATTGGTCTGTTTTAATAGAAAGTTATAAAAAGAGTTTTCTTCTGACTAATCAGTATAAAAAGAATAAAGTCTGTTTTATCAAAATAGCTTCTTGTACTTTAATTTTATCATGTCCTTGCTTGTTTAAGAAAAACAAGCCTTTCCACTTTTAAAAAGAAATAATGTTCAAACCTCATAACTTTTAACCTTTTGCTTTCTCAAAGTCAAATCCTGAAAAGTACCTTTTTATTTCATCCTCTCGCAAAAGATTTGTTCTTTCACCTTGATAAATTGAAGTACTAAAAATAGTTAAGTTCATTTATTATGTTATAAGTTGAATGGAAAGTGTTTGAAAAGTGTAGAAAAATTAAAACGGATTTTAATCCTTCATTTAATCAAAATTGTATGAGTAAAATATGCATATAAATACTTAAAAATTGTATAAAATTCCTAAATATTTATCAATGTTTTCTACCTAATACTAGATAATAGTAAAATGTTGTTAATCATGGTTTTACTTATTTTAAAGATGGTATATGTCAGAAATAATCTTTCAGCTTGGGATCCAAGAGGCAGATGCTTTGGCTTCTCTTGTCTTATTTGTTCCACCTCTGCTAAAGAAGCACCTTTATGGCTTCATAAAGAAAGTGGCCATCAGGGACTGCCTGGGGTGGTGCAAAACAGTAGATTATCATAAATTAGAGTTATACCACTGCTGTATGCAGCAGTCCCTAATATTTTTGGTTTATCACAAGAAATTAGTACCCAGTTATGTCACTATCACATTGTTTTCAATCTTGCTAACACTTTCTGTAGTATCTCCTTAGACAAGTTAACCCATTCTTGTAGGAAGGCCTAAAATGGACTTTTACAGTGCTTCCACAAGTCTATGTGCACAACCCAACCATCTCTCAAAGCCTTGTGGCAAAACAATCTTGTGGTGTAGAAGAAACCTGGATGTACCCCTATTTCATTATATTGATGATATTATGATAACCAGTAGTTCTCTTTCAGAATTAAAAGAATCAACAGAGACAATGGTATCTTATATTGAGAGCATAAATAGGCAAACAATTGGGACAAGCTACAAAGTACTGGTTGCTCCATAAAATTCTTAGGTGTTCTTGGTTGGGTAAGATAAAAATGATACCATCTGTTCTAATTAATAAAGTACAATGTTTTCCCACACCACAAACTCTGAAACAATTGATGGATTTTCTTCTGTTGTTGGGGGTACTGGAAACCCTTCATCCCTAACCATTGTATGTGTTAATCAAGAAAGGTCTTACATAAGAATGGGAGGACCCACAGCAGGCTGCTTTTAAAAATTATAAAGGGCAATAACACAGGCTCAAGCAGTAAGAGTGGTGAACCCTGACTTATCCTATGAATTGGAAGTGGCCAGCACCAATATTGGCTTTGGTTTGGGTTTGTAGCAAAGGCAACATTCTAAACAATTACCCCTTGGGTTTTAGTCACAATTGTGGAAAAGGGCCAAAGTAAGATATAGCCGCTTTAAAAAACAACTGTGTGTGGCATACCATACCTTGTTGCAAGTAAAGGGCTTAACCCACAAGTAACAGGTCACTCTGAAGACTACCATCCTTAACCAGGGGTGGATTGCATATACTAGAAATAAGACTGGAACAACGGATTATTGTGAGCCACCCTTTATGGGAGATAGATCTTTGGAAGAACATCTGGGATGGCTGCCAACTGTGACAAGTAACTGTCTATCACATCACTGCCCACTTCTCTAACACCGCTCTCAGAATGTTGAGGCAGATGACTGCAAAAATCTGAAGCCTTATCATTGAAACCTGAGAAGCAGCTGAGTGTACACAGTAAAAGGAAACATCATGGCTGCCAGACTCCAAGATGGATTAGCTCAGGAGGTTCAGATGCTTTTTACTTGACTTTACCAGATAGGACATATTGGCTGAACACAAACTCCATTTGCACGATGGTAAGTGGATTACATCAGTCCCCATCTGCTCTTGGAAGGGCCAAGGTATGCTTTCACTGCCACAGACACTGACATGGAACTCTTCTAACCACTCAGCTACTACCTGCTGCCTAGAAAAAGTAAGTGCCCCATACAGAGTACCAGCCCAAATTGACAGTAAGTGAAGAACGCCATTTACCTGACACCTCACACAGTGTTAGGCTATGACCCAAGATATTGTTTGGATTTAGATAGAAAGGATGAATGGTTTTTCAAAGGAACAAATAAAAGGCAAAAATGGATCTTTCCAACAATGTATTAAAAGGCTGTATCCATTCTTAACCCATTTTTAAATTCAGCATCATGGGTGGGCTGCAGCCCCTGCTCCTGTTGAAATGCTAAAAGAAGGACCAATACAGGCATTAAGAATACAAGTTAAATGGCCAGCTGCCCTACAGCCCAAAAGAGGAAGTAATAATAATCTATCATTGCCTATGCCTCAAACCATAGAAACTGGGAAAATAAGGTCATTTGGCCATAATGATGGCCTATGCAGCTTTGATGTTTGGGAATCTTAAGCCCATGGGAAATACGAGTCATCCAAAACATTGTTATAAGACCACATTATATACAAAAAAAGCCAGCAAAAATCTTTATTAATAATCTGGGATCTCCTATTCCCACTGGGGCTCTGTGTTATCTATGTAACCTCTTCTTATACTTAAACTAATTTTTAATGTCACTAAAGAAAACACAGAGAATTTAGAAGTGGAAAATGTATGGTATGAGAAATTTCCTCATAAATTCCACCATACCTGTTACTTTATCTACTAATGAAAATGTTACCACTGTCTGTATGAAACAACAAAAAGAAAATTTGTAATATGAAATCTTTAACCTCCAAGTTGTATAACTTCACTGACAAACATTAACGTTTAAGGTTCTGTATATGTTACTTCTATTATTCTGCTCACTTTCATACTGTTGCTATGAAATCTGAATGCAATGTTCTAATGCCCTGACTGTTCATGTGGTATCACGGAAGACCTATGTGTAGAATGGAAAGTGGAAAGGGCATTGGGGTGGAGTGAAGGGTTAACATGACTGCCCATTTCTCCTCCTCTTCCTTCTTGTTGATTAGAAATGAGAAAAGGGATGGGCTGAATTTGCCAGCAGCCCAGTGCTTGAAGATAAGAGCAAAGATATGGTAAGAATGTTTTGAGAATCCCATGCACAAGCATATTTCTGTAACATTTCTGTAACTGTTCTGGACACTGTCTCTTTCCCTCCATGCTGTAATACCTTTATAAGCACCCACCCTCTGAGAGGTGGTGCATTACCCCCTGGCTGGCTGCCATTAGGTCCTGTAAGTATTAAAGTCTTGTCTGCTACTGTTGGCCTCCCATGTGGTTTCTTTGGAGTATGGAATATTCCTTGTGCTTGACTGCCTGTGTTATAAACTCACATAACAGACATATCTTAACACCAATTACTGTAGTTATTTGAAATTAGAGGAAAAATGTAAAATCACATAGGACATCTAAAAGAAAATGTAGATGAATCCAGGTAAAAGAAATACATAGAATAGAACTGTGAACATAATTGATGGACTCAAATACAATCAAAACCTACATGTCAAAAACATCATGTAGAAAATAAAATGCGAATGAAAAGCTAGGAGGTGTATTTAGAGTATATTGGGCATTATAACACATAACAATGTATATATAACAACAGGTCTGTTAATTCAATAAGAAAAAAATTCTCAAGAGAAATATTTAAGGGATGAAAAACAACTTAGAAAGAATTAATACAAATATCGTTAACAAGAAAACATGCCCAACTTCACTAATAATCAAGGAAGGAGATATGAAATAATTAAGGAAACCAAATTTCCTTATCATTAATTTGTTAATTAAAGACATCCAGTTGTGGTGAGGCTGAGCTAAAACAGAAACACTTCTCAATGGAAGAATTGCCAATGGAAAGTGGCTTGTCCAAGAAAAGGGTTTTTATTGAGATGTCTTCCTCTAATGTTTGCTCTATTGGTAAAGCTGACTCCTCCAGAGAAAAAACATTTCTCAGTTAAGGAAGAGAATTCAATATAAGAGTTTTAAATCAGAAAGATTCCTGTTTACTCTGATGTTTAACTACTTTATTACAAGATTCAGTTAGAGACAATATAATGATGCTTAAAACACTGGCTTCAATTTAGAGAGCCCTAGGTTTGACCTTGTCTCTGTCTGTTCACAAAAGCTGTGACTTGAGATAGTTCCTTTGTTTCTGTAAGCACTTACTTCCTCATCTGTAAGTAATGAAAAATGATACTAGTCAGAAAAAAGAGTTATTGCAATAATTCAATGAGACAATGAGTATAAAATAAACAGTGTTGACATACGGGGAGTTTCAAGGTTATTATTATTCAATAGAGTTTAACTACTTTTATTCTGGGAAAGATTTATTCATTCAATATGTCTGTATTTTTCTGGTGCAGACACAACTTCATATTTAACCATACAACCATCTTCGTCACTCCACTCAACAAACATACATTGAGCATAAACCCCATACCGAAGACTGTACTAGGCATTGTGTGTGAAAAATGGATAGGTATAGTCTGAAATTCAAGGAATCCACATTGGGATGAATAGGAAAATTCTGTAAATTTGAAGGAAATGAAAATTGGGTGAATGAGATGAAAAGAGGAGGAAATCTTGTGGCTGCTTTCATTGACATAACCCTAGAAAAACATCTCTGTAAATGAATTTACAAGGGAGCATTTCCAAATAGGCATAGAAACAATCACTTCTGATGACATATATTAAATGTGAGAGATAAAATTCATTTTAAATAAAATCTAAATCATTAATATAGATATTAGAGAGTATTTGAAGTTATGTCAAGTTCAATATACCAAACTTACCAATTAAGAAGTGCAAAAGGAGAGCCAAGATATGACTTTATAAAGAGTAGAGAGGAGGGCAAGAAGATTCCCCCAAAAGATCCAAGGAAGTAGTTGCTTAAAAATATGTAAAATCAGATGAACTAAAAATGCTGATTTCTGGTCCTTATTATTTTGAGCTATGCTTATCATGGCAGTTCTTCAATGGCCCTATCACTGAGAAGTAGCAGTCTAACCAAGGATCCTCCCCAGGGTCCCATTCATTTCCCTGTTCCTCAGGTCTTAGATAAAGGTATTCAGTATGGGGGGTGACCAAAGCATACATCACTGAGGCCACAGAAGTATCCTACAGGATGGTGTGACTGCAGAGCTCAAGGTGACACCAATGCCTGTGCCATAGAAAAGGGGGACAAAATGGAGAGATGAGAATTATAGGTGAAAAAGGATTTATATTTGCTCCTGGTTCATGCAATTTTCAGAATGGAGGAGACATTCTGTGAGTAGGAGAAGAGGATCTTAGTGAGAAAAAAAAATGTCTATAACAGTAGCCACAAAATACATGGATATGTTATTGATGATGGTGTCAGAACAGCAAGCTCAGGACTTTAGAAGGATTACTATAATCATGTGGGATTTCTGTGTATGTGAAAAAGGAGAGCCTCAAGATTATCAAGTTCTTGAGCATGGAGACTCATGCTCCATGATCTGAGACACGATGCCCCTGAAACAGCAGGACACAGAGCCAGAAGTTCATGTTGACCATGTAGTGCAGGCAGTGACAGATGGCCACGAAGTGGTCATAGACCATTGCGGTCAGGAGGAAGCTATCCAACACTAAAAAAAGGAAGAAAAATTACATTTGGGTGTGGCATTCTTCATAGGTTATGATACTGCTCTGCACCTAGATGTTCACCAGCATTTTTGGGACAGAGAAAGTGACCAGGTACATGCTCAGAACAAATGCTCTTCGCTGGAGAAGGAAAAAAAAAGATTTATTCCTTCAAAGAACTAAACCATACATGGATTTTACAGGGAAGTTAATTTTGACTCAGAATTAAGAAATATTTCTAGAGTTTACAGTTGTCTATCAATGGAGTTCATTGTGCCATCACACCCAGTTCTCCATTATAGATGGAAGGAACATATCCTATAACAGAGTTTGTGACACAATGAGTTTATCATGCATTCAGTCCTTCCTTACATATACAATCCCCTTACTGCTGAAAATACTGCTTTGCTTTAACACGTGCACGATCAAAGTTTCATAATTGCACAATGAAGACTTTGCAGGTTGGCATTACTTGTATTACTGGTGATTTTTAACTTCACAATCACTAAGAATTTTTCTAGAGTCAGAGCTCCATTAATCCAGTTTCTTCACTCAGAATTCTATGGATTAGTTTATATCAATTCATTTAAAAATAAATTATAGCAATTTCTTTTTACATCAGAGATTTTTTATACATAGAGGGCATTTCAGAAGATGAGAGTAAGACAGGGTCCAAGCCTAAATGGAAATCACTATTTAGATAATTATGTTAATAGCCATTTATTGTCCATTTATTGTCTCATCTGCAGATAAACCCTTCTATTTATTCATATTAATTTTAAGAATAGAGGTTTGTGGATAATTTCATGTTATAATTGCTGAACATTGGTGTCCTGAAATGTTTAAAAACCTAAGTTTAGGACAGAATATATATGAAATAGTTTAATCAGAGATCAATAAACTTCTTCTGCAAAGGTTCAGTTAAGTAATATTTTTGCCTTTGCAGGCCAGAGATCTCTGTGGTAATAAAGCAACTATTCATTTGGGGCAGCAAAGCAACCAGAGACAATGCATAAGTGAATGGGCTTGGGTGACTTTCAACAGTAGATTATTTAAAAGAAACAGATAAAGGGCCAGAAATGGCCTGCTGGCTGTAATTTAGATTACATTCCAGTACTGATGAAATGGTCACAGGTAGCAGGCCAGTTTTAAAATAAATTGTTATTTTACTAATGAGGGTGCTGGAACACTTGAGCTTGATTAATTTAGGAATTTCACATAAATAGTGAGGAATTTAAATTACTGAAAAGAAAAAAGCTGTGACACAGATAAATTTTCAGAAAGTTCCCCAAACTCTCTGACAAGCAAGATCAGGAGAAGGACCTGGACAAAGAGCCTGGGTTCCTGATGAATGTAGTGCAAAGGGTGACAGATGGCCACAAGGGGGTCTTATGCCACCAAGGTCAGGAGTTTTGTTTCCAAATGTGCAGCAATGTTGAGAACATACATCTGGCTTACACAGTAAGCACAGGCAATGCTAGATTTTCCATAGCATCTCATGAAGGGGGCGAAGGTGAAACAGTTGTCACAAAAAGACAATTTAGAGAGGAAGAACTAGGTAACCATGAGAATTGGGATTCTGAGCAGGATGATAAGTAGGTTCCCAATGAAGGTGACCAGGTACATGGACAAGAAAAGCCTAAAAAAAAAAAGTATGAGTATCTGGCTTCTCAGAAAGTCCCAGTGGAAGAAATACTGGAAGACCTAGTTGGCTCCCTGATTCCATGTAATTTAAGTTTCTGCAAACGTGAAGAAGAAAAAGACAGTAAATGAAACACCCATAGCCAAGGTTGGCCCATATTTGTTATATTTAAGCACTTATTCCTTTTTATGTCTAAATACTATTTTGTATCAATATATCATACTGTGTTAATGCATTCATGTGTCATTGGACATTTAAGATGCTTCCCTATTTGGATATTAGACAAATTAAGAGACAGATCTAGATAAGGATATGGGTAGTGGGAGAGAGGAAATAGGGAATTACCGCTTAATGGGAAGATTTTCTGGTTTGGATGATGAAAAAGTTTTTAGCAATATGTTGACATTAGAACAATATTGTAAAAATAATTAATGCCACTGAATTGTACACTTAAAACTGGTTAAATTTCAAATTTTATCTATCTATCTATCTATCTATCTATCTATCTATCTATCTATGTATCTATCTACCTGTTACTACAATAAAACTATCTAAATAACTAATTAATAAAGTAAAAACAAAAAATCTACCAGACGTATCAGAAAACCTTTTATTTGAATCCAATATCTTGACAAGGTAACACATATGCTTAATGGTCTCTTTCGAATCAGTTTGTGGCTTCCAAGTGGCACCAGCTTCTGTTTTGTCACCACTACCCTGAAAAGCTAGACTCTAAAACTAATTCTTCACCCAAAGCAGACATCATGATTTCAACGGACCTGACATCTCAGATATATTTGCAATATGTTTTCATTTTCTTATAAGTTGTGTTTTGATTGAGGGTCCTTCTATATAATATAGCATAATCTACCCATGCAAAATCCTTAACATGATCACATCTGTAAATTCCTTCTTCCCTTATAAGCTAATATTTACAGTGTCCAGACATAAGGCCCTGGCATCTTCCATCAGGTAAAACAACATATACTCTCTTATACTGTTGTCACTGTGTGGCACTCTGGGGGAGGAGCCAGTCAAGATGACAAACTGCTGTCTCCTGGGCTGGACCCTGCTGGACTCATTCCCTCTTTTAAATTCCACAAGAATGGATATACACATCCTGGGGCTTTGCCACCAAGCATAGACCGCATTTCACATCATAGACCACCCTCTCTCCCACACAGTTCTGCGTGGTATATGCTGATGTAAAATGGCCTACATCTATTGCCACAATGCCACTCATGACAACTCCCAAGTCCCAAAAAATCCCCTGTATTTCGACTGCCTCTCCCCTCCCTGCCCCGAAATTTAAAAATTAGTGTTACATTATAATTAAATTTCTATTTTATTAGATTTATTACTTGCATTTATAAATGTTTGTTTCTATACTATTTCTTATAATTGATTATATTAAATCTAACCTAGCCTTACACTCTTAAAATTTGTAATTTCTTTGAATCTATTTTTCTATTTACTTTACAACTTTACAATAAAGGTCTTTTAAACAGATAAAAATAAATAAATAAATTCCACAAGAAGATTAATAAATGGATAACTGAGATGAAACCACAATTTCCTATGCGGATTAAATATATCCCATCCCTTCATTCTCATATCAACTCCACAAGGTTGGTGGCATTTACCCCAGTTCATAGCTAAGGAAGAGAAGGCTTAAATGTTTCATTTCTTGTCACAATGGAAATACTACAGAAGCCATGTAAATTAGTAAAAACAGAAGCTGAGCTGCTGAGTCCAAAATTCAACCAAGCAAAATAAAGGTCTGAGGCAGGCCAAAGGAAGCTTTCTGTAGATGGAAACCAAATACCTACTCCTGACTCCGACACTGGATGGCAGCTTGGTGACTCAAGGAGTGGTCCAGATTCCAGGACCTACAGCATCAACATCACCAAATATATTTTGAGATGCAGAAACTCTGAGCCTATCTGAGGCATGACTAATCAGAATCTGCATTTTTTGTAATGCCTTGAGAGATTACTGTGCATGTTGAAGTTGGAGAAGTTCTGGTCTAGATTAGGGTTTCTTGGCATGAGAACTGTTGGCACTTTGGGCTGGAAGATTTGTCATGACGGGTCCTCTCCTGGGCATTGTTTAGCAGCATCCCTGGTCTCTATACACCAGATGCTAGTATTACCCCTCCTTTGCCTGTTGAACAAGCATAATTATCTCTAAGCATTACCAAGTATTCCCTTGGTAAGGAAAAATCACCCATGGTTGAGAAGCACTGGCTGAGAGCCTGAGAAATGGCAACAACTTGACAGAGTTCCAATTAATGTCCCAGCCCTTACCTGGTTTATAAATTTAGGTAGACATTTAACCTTTGTATACCACCCATGTTGAAAATGTAGAATGGAGTTCATTGGAGTACAGAATTGATCTTACAGAACAGATTTTGTAAAAATTCAATGAGACAGTTCCTATAAATCTGCTTAGCTCAGGTAATGATAAAGAGATATAAATTTGTTCTATTAATTAACAAACATTTTATAAATGAAGGAATAAATGACATATTAATTTGTGTCATTAGCATAATTGGACAAATACATGAACAAGCCAAGGGGTGCACTGCTTATGGTTTCCTAACAAAGAAGCCCAGTGTACTACCTTGTTGAAAGGGGAAAATCAATGTTCTGCAGAGAACAACAGGGGCAGTATCCTCATCCCATATCAATGCTTTGGAGAACCAAAGGAGTAGGGAAGATGACCTCAGAGTTGAAGACAAGATGAGAATTTAAATTGAAGTATGGGAAAGATGCCTGAGGGTGAGCCCTGTGCAAGGCAGAGAACTGCCTAAGGAGCAAGTGATGAAAGTTGTATTCACCTGATGCAACCTGGTCTCTTGGAAACAGAGTCAGAAGGAACCATTCCCATTCTCTACTGACCAGTGTTCCAAAGGGAATTGATGGCTCAAGGGATGAAGGAAGAAGGGAATGAGTTAATGAGTACCTAAAGAAAAGCTGTAAAAACTCCTCTGCTTCTGTCCCTCATCCTGTGCAACTTTGGGCTGAACATGATATATTTGTTTCTTTGGGATCCTAACTCTGCTAGCAGACTCATGCCTGACTCCTTCCTGCTGACTTGTCTGAGAATAGAGCTTAAGTCTCCATCATCAACCTCCCAGGGAGGGATTCATACTTCCACACAACATCATTATTTACAAAAATGCCATAACACTGAGTAGGAGAGTCCAGTCAATAATGCAGGAAAGGGTCAGAGAGAACAGAAGCCAAGAACTTTTCTCTTAGTTATTTGTGAGCCTATCCAGCCTAGTCCAGAACTGAGAGACCTCCATGATTGTTTGCTTGCTTGATTAGTAGAGTAATATTTTACCTATTATGTTTAAAAATAAAGTGTGCTTTATTTTTTGCTTTTATTTGATAAAAGCATGGATCATTATTGAAAATCAGTGATGGGAATGAAAAACAAATTAGAAGCTGCAATGGAAAGGAGAAAGTGGTTCCAGGAAAAGCAGAAGAATATCCTTGCAAGGATTTTAACATTAAGAGAATTAAGGAGTATTATCAGTTGAGGAAGGTGCATCAAAGAGAAAGTTTTTCTTTTCTACTTTTAAAATAGTGTATATTTGAGCAAGTTTCTGTATTGATGAAAAGGATCCAGATAACATATATATCACCTTGCAACATAGTTCATACACTTTTTGGCATGGTGACATGGTCTGTCATGTTTATTCACAAGAAAGAAATACTTTTTGTTTAATAGGTGAGTAGGGGAATACTAAAGTACAGGACATTGAAATAATTTCATTACACATAAGACTGAATATATGTTTGTGACTTTTTTTAACCTTTTGCTTGCTCTGTTTCTCTGTTCAAGTATTTTGTATAGTTATTATATTCTTGTTTTTTAAAATATAATTTTATTAGAGAAGTTGTGAACTTATAAAACAATTAAGCACATGTGTGGAATTCCCATATATCACCCTTCCACCAACACAGTATGTTGTTGTGGAATATTTGTTACAGATTATGAGATAATATCAATAGTCTATTACCACTAAATATGATCTATAGCATACATTTTGTATATTTTCCATAGCTCCCTATTAGTATATATAGTATTTACAGTATATCACTGGCATTGAGACAAGAATATTACAATATTGCTGTTAACTACACTCAATAGATTTTTTTGTATCAGTTCAAAGAAAAGTTGTGTTTTCCCATCAACTTTGCTCTTTGTAATTTAAATTCTTTCTGCATGTATAGACTTATTTATGGGAAATGGGTCAGAAAGAATTAATTTTCTTTGGTCAAATCTATCAGTGCTTCATATTGTGATTTCCCAACTACTTTTCAAATATAGAACGTTTTCTGTATCTTTTGTGTTAATACAGCACCTTGTATATGTAATGCCATGTAATTTTCCCATTGTTTCACTTTGCCTTTTATGGTTAGACATATATTTTTAAAGTAACATAACCTCTGTCAACAATTGGAAAACATTCTTATTTTCATGTAATTAAAGTTCATCTTTAACTTGTTCATCAGCACATATGAACCAATATATAATTATACAGTTTAAAATATAACTTTAGATTCTTATTCTTCCTTGCATTTGAGATTACTATATTTGTATATTCTTTTATTCCCAGGTCTTTGCCAATTTAATTTTTAATTAGTGAATCATGTTAATGTCAATAAATTAATGCTATATGTTTCTTTTAGATACAATCTTTACATTTTCCATTCTATTGTGTTTAATATAGTTGCTTTGAATCCAATATATTTATTTACTCTTTGTATTTTTATTGCCATTCTTTATATTTCATAACTTCTCATTTTTTAAAATATTTTTTTCTATGTGAATTTGCAGATATTCATGCACGTCTGTGAAAACACACAGCTGTAGTGTCTTCTTGTTTGGACCTTGCATTATACTGGAGAAGTCAGAGTAAAATGAAATGAGTGCATGTGTTACCTGACGTCCTCAGGAATACAGCATTTGAAGAAAGATAATCAGGGTAGAAGCATGGATGTCATGGCATTTTAAAGATCATATAGAGTGTGGTTTGAGAATATTGTGTAAAGATCAATCCCAGGACTCGAGTGTGCCCACCGTATTTTCAAAAAAGACATAAGATGTAATTTTAACAAAAATAAATATATTTTTTAAAAACCCAAACATCGAGCATAATAAATAATAGAATATTACCCAAGAAAAGTGATAAAGGGACCTGAAGGACCCACTATGGAATCATATAAACATCAGTGGTGTCCTATAAATCTTGTAAAAGCACAGATATAATAAAAGAGTAGGGCGTGATGTGGAGAACACAATAAGGCAGATGCAGCAAGAACACCTGCTCTGTCTGTGGCCCTTGAGTCTGGAGGAGCCCCAGCTCCCACAGTGGATCATGTTCTCTCTAACCATGCTGTTCATATCACTCTCCATTCATAGTGTATTTTCCCCATTAGCGTGGACTAGCCTTCTATTCAATCTATTCTTGCCTTTAATTTGCCCATTAAATTTAATTTAATTTGCCCAGCAAGACTGACTTGCATAACATTGTGGTGCACAATTAGCTTTTATGCACACACATATGCACACAATACATATGAATGAGCACAGAGATTTGGGAAGCAATTACCAGCCCATACTATGTCTGATGCACTCTGATATATTTGTGTGTGTATATGTGTGTGTGTATATATATATGTATATATACATTTATATGGGTAAATATTTATATATATTATATATAATATACCTATATAAATGTATTTCCTCATTTGGCTTTATGTATCTCTATACATTTATATAAATTTATGTGGGTAAATATTATATATAATATACCTATATAAATATATTTCTTCATTTGGCTTTAATCAATTGACTAGTGTCCTTTCTCTTCAACCTGGAGAACTGCCTTTATCATTACTCGTAGGGCTGGTCTAGTAGTGACAAAGTCCCTCGACTTTTATTTATATTAGAATGTCTTAATTTCTCCTTCTAACAATGTATTTTTTTTTAACTTTGGCTGTAATTTACTAGAAAAAATAAGCTAAATTTCAAGTGATAGTTATAAAATCAGCTAATTGATTCCAAAAATTCTAAATGGTGATAGAGTTATTTAAAAAGCATTCAAAAGTTATCAGTATAAATTGAGAAAATCTAAAGTGAAACTCAGGAATTTTGGTCATTTGTGATGAAATATATCCATTCATTAGAATATTCTGTATATTCATAAGGCATATCCAAAAATCAAATTCCAAAGTTTTGTATTTATATAATTTAGAAAATCTCCCACTTTTTCATATAAATGTCCCAAATATTTTTTGTATTTTTTGTAATTCCTGTTTTTTTGCATTGTTAAATTATTTCCTCTGCTCATTTTACACTTGAGTTGTTCATTCTATAAGGTATATTGAAGGTGTAAAGGAATCACTCCATTGTCTTTTGGATAAAGTGTTTCTTGCTCTTCTATTAGTGTTTCTGGGCATCGAGGGCTTATAGCACAGTTGGACTGATGCCAGGGCCAAGGAAGCACTTTATTCATCACAGTCACTTGGAGATGAACTGAACTAATCTTATTTTTCTTTTCCCTCATAATTCTCTGTTTCTGAGCAGGATTTTTTATTCACAAAAATAGGGGGCTCAAGTAATCATACTATAGGGAAGCCAATTGTTTATGTGTCCATGAAAGGTTGACAACATTGTGGGAAGGATTATCTGAATGTGCTGCCCTTGTATCCCTTTGTGACCACATATTGTGATGGTGAGAAGACCATCAACATAGACCCAGCAGCTGTGGTGTGCTGTCTGCATGGGTGTTTGGTGTGGTCTGTCCAGGCTTTAGAGCAAGGGTACCTGGGCTCATATTCCAAAATATTTTTCTTATAATGCAGAGTACACAGTGCAAATCTATATTTTGCAAAAAAGGATATATTCATTTCTGTTTGGGGGAATCTTTAGAAACCAAGTCAATAAAAGAGAAAAGGTACAACATGTGGCCAAGGGATTCTGTTTATCCTGAAGTTTTAGCAGCAGCAGTAAGCCCACCTCAATCTTAAATCTTCTTTGACATCATTTCTTATCCCTCTCCCTCTTGTTCTCCCCACTGAACACACTGACTTCCTTGTTGACCATGAACATTGGAAGCCAGCCCTTTCCTTAGGGCGTTTTCCCTGGACATTCCCTCAGGTGGTCTCACACTTCCCCAGGTATCCTTGTGGCTCCCAAGTCTCATTGACAGGTCTGTCGTAAAATGCCTCCTGGTCTGCTGGATTTGTTTGAACACTAGTTAAAAATCACTCCCCCACTTCACTTTCTCCTTTTTTCCAGTTCCTTTCTTAAGAATATTACCATCTGATATGTTATGTGATTATTTTTTATTTACTTACCTTCTTTCTCTGTCTTCAGAATGTAGGGTATATGTATTGAAGCATTGTATTAAAATTGTCTAGACATTGCCTTGTTTATAACACACCTCTAGTAAATGAATGAATATTTTTTTAAAATGTAGAATCTATGAGTACTTGAAGAAAAATGCAAGAAAGTGTCAGGAAATCCTATGTAAAATTGGTACTGCAAGTTCCCTAAGAGAACAGATACATAAAAATATTTAGAAATTAATATATTGATTGCATAATAGAAATTATAGCAATTCATCTAGGATAGTAATGCCTGTTTGTGTGAAAAATAGTGATGTTCTTTCTTCTTTCAGATAACCTCATCAACAACTTGAAGCCAGGAAATGATACTCAAATTTCAGAATTTCTTCTCCTGGGATTTTCATAGGACTCAGAGTTGCAGCCATTCATCTTTGGGCTGTTTCTTTCCATGAACCTGGTCACCTGCACTGGGAACCTACTCATCATTCTGGTCACCATCACTGACTCCCACTTGCACACACCCATGTACTTCCTCGCTAACCTGTCTTTTATAGACATGTGTTTATCCTCCACCGCAGATCCAAAGACACTAGTAAAATCCAGGCACAGAGCAGAGTCATAACCTATGCAGGATGCATCAGTCAGTAGTCCTTTTTTGTGCTCTTTGGAGGTTTGGATGACTTCCTCCTTGTCGTGAAGGCCTATGACTTCTCCATGACCATCTGTCATCCCCTGCACTACACAGTCATCATGAACTCCTGGCTCTGTGTCCTGTTCGTTCTTGGGTCCTGGATGATGATTTCCCTGAATTCCTTGTTAGAAAATTAATGATGTTGCCGCATCCTTTTGTGTACTGTTGGAAATCACGCACTTTTTCTGTGAACTTAATCAGATGGTGCAACTTGCCTGTTCTGAACCCTCCATCAATGAAATAGTGATTTATTTTGCAGCTGGGCTTCTGGGTGGAGGTCCCCTCTCTGGGGTCCTTTTCTCTTACTTTAAAATTGATTCCTCCATATGTGCAATCTCTTAATCTCAGGGGAATTATAAAGCATTTTCCACCTGTGTATCTCAGCTCTCCGTGGTCTCTTTCTTTTATTGTATGAGTCTAGGTTTGTACTTGAGTTCTGTGGCTTCACAGAACACACTTTCAAGTGAAACAGCCATTGTGATGTACACCATGGTTACACCCATGCTAAACCCCTTCATCTACAGTCTGAAGAATAAAGACATAAAGGGGGCTTTGAAAAAATGATTTGGAAGGAAAACAAAATGACATTATTCTTGAGGATGAGGATGTGCCTGTGAGTGCAGGACTTGAAGACATCTCCAGAAATTATGATTCTGTGAACTGAACATGCTAGTAGAAACTGGCATTTCTATTTATTTCATAGAGTTTCAATGTGTTTGATGTTAAATCACTTTCTATATTAAGGTTTCTCTGTCTCTTAAATAGGCAACATTTTTTTCTTTGTCCACTTTTCCAGATTCCAAATGTGATTTGCAACCTTGGATGAAAAACAATTTGGAAATTCCTACACATCTCAAGAATCATGATTTTCTTAAGGAATATTTTTTCTGAAATGGACATTTACCATCAAAGTAGCATTTTCCTATTTTTAATGAAGGAGTAGTGGTGAGTTTTCCTGCCCCTTTGGAAAAATTACACAAGATATCTAAGTCCATTTATAAAATTATAATTTAGAGCAAAGTCTGACAGTGCATCTTTTCAGTTTTGTGTCAATAATTCCTTTATATTTCTCTTTCTAATAATATCAGCTTTCACATTTTAGCCCTCTTATAGATGTCATCTGGTTTTAGTTCCCTCACAAGAACCTTGTTTTCTTATTCAGGTGATTATCGATAATACATATTATGGATCTTCTCTACCACAGGTTATTAAAGCAAAAATAGTATGTCCAATATATCCATTCCAGGTGGATTGTAGAATATTAAAAATTTGTGTAAACTTATGATACTTTAAGGCCATAGTATCATATATGTTCCTAATTATTGTGATGGAAAATTTAAAAATCATGCATTGTTTTACTATAAAAATATTTCTTTTTGATAATGTGCATATAATCATTGACATATGGGAGCTTTATGGTCACATGTAAGGCTGTATATTCATTGGAATGAAGGACTGTTTTGCATGTTCTATATTATTTTAGTGGATCATATTCCTGTTTCTGCTTGAATACTTCCAGTGATGCCTACACTTTTTATCCTTATGTTCCTATAAGCAAACTGCCTGTCCTTTTTAATATATGAAAACAGGAAACATCAGGTCAGGGAACAAACTATGTACTTACTAATATAATGTGTATCTTATTTTCTTTAATCCTCATGAAAAATGGATGATTTACACAAGAGTGTGGATTCCTGCCCACAAAAATATCCTGGGTAATGGAGGCTTCTGTCTCAGGGCCACTAGTTATTCCTGCACAAATTTGAATGTCCATCTATATGCTCCTAGTTATCTGGAAGGGAACTTTAATTGTAGTAACTTTAGAGTACAGTTATCTGATATAAACTTGAATAAAAGGTTGATAATCAATTATGTCTTCAAATGTTTAAAGAAATGAAAACAATTGGGATAATCAGAATTATCTGATATCCTCACTTCTTGTAATGCTAATTTTTATGTCAATTACTTATTGTTGCATAACAAAACATCTGAGAACTAAATATTTGAGATGCTGGTTTTATTACTTTATGGGAGTCTATGGTATGGAATTATTTTGATTGCTTCTGGCTCCTCATGTGCTTGTGGTGTGGTGTGAGTTATCTGGAACTTCTTTAATCTTCTTGGTTAGGCTCTCTCTTTTTGAGGCACACTGTAAATTCCACCGTATACTATTGGCCAAAGCAAATAAAATATCATGATTTCCAGCAAGATTCAAAGGTGGAGAAAGAGACTCCACCTCTTGATAGATGGAGCTGCACAGTCCTATTACAAAAGATATTGGTATGGAGGAATTTGGAAGACTGTGCCATCTATGCAGTCTACTATAGGTGTACATTTCAGTTCAATTAAGCTTTTTTTTCATTCTAAAATGTTATTTATTGGCCCTTTGCAACCAGTCGTCTGCTGTCTCACAATCCCAGGAAATCACCTATTGGCTTTCTATACACCTTGATTTTTTTTTTTTAATTAAAGAAGTCATGTATTTACAAAACAATCATTCATAAAATATAGGATTCCTATACACCACCTCAACACCTGGAACGTGTTACAATTGATGACAGCACTTTTAAAATAATTGTAATACTTTGATCAGTATTCTTTGTTACAGTTGATGAAAGATAATTCAGATTGTACTATTATCTGGATATTCTATCTAATGATGAGAGTGATCAATTGAAATCTACAAATATTATTATAGAAGTGTCTATTTCTCCCTTTAGATTTTCCAGTGTTTGCCTCATGTATTTTGGGGTACCATGGTTAGGTGTACAAATATTTATGATTATTATTTCTTCTTGGTTGATCGTCCCTTTTGTTAATGTACATTGTCCTTTTTCTCTTATAACAGCTTTCCTTTTTAAAATTTGTTTATTTTAAAGAAATTTTAGATTACATAAATATTACATTAAAAATATAGAGAATTCCCATATTCCCCACAACCTTCCCCTCCCAAACTTTCCCACATAGCAACATCTTTCATTAGTGTGGTACATTTGTTTCAATTGATGAACACATGTTGAAGCATTGCTAATAAAGGTGGACTATAACTTATATTTTAGTTTACACTCTGCATGCAATGAGGAATACAGGCCATTTTACAATTTTTCATAACATATAAAATTGTTTGGGGCAGAATGTAAACAGCCTTGCTTTTAAATTTTATTTTGTCTGATAGCTATGCCAGCTCTTTTATTATTATTTTTTCTTACTATTTGCAGGTAATATCTCTTTCCTACCATTCACTTTCAAACTATTTGTGTCTTGGATCTAAGGTGAGTGTCTTGTAAACAAGATAGAGTTGGATCATGCTTTTGTATCCATTTTGCCAATCTGTGTCTTTTGATTGGGGAGTTTAATTCATTAACATTCAGTGTTATTATTTTAAAGGAAGTGTTTACTTGATCCATATTTTCCCCTTTGGTGTTTTCCATATCTTGTTAATATATGTCTTTATTTTTACTCTTTAATAAAACTTACTGATAATCTTCATTTCTACTAACTCTGCAAAGTCTCTCTCTCCAATCTTTAATTTTCAAGGTGCAGCAATCCATACAGTACTTCTTACAGGGCTGGTCTCTTGTTGATGAACTCTCAGTTTCTGTTAATATGTGAATATTTTAAACTCTCCCTCATTTTTGAAGGACAGTTTTGCTGTCTAAGGAATTTTTGACTAACAGTCTTTATCTTTTGTTTCCTTAAATAAATCATACCCCTGCCTTCTTGTTTCTCTGGTTTCTGCTGAGAAATCAGCATTTAGCCTTATTGCAGATCCCTTGTTGTGACAAATCACATTTCTCTTGCTGCTTTTAGAATTATCTCTTTATCTTTGGCATTTGACATTCTGATTAGTATGTGTCTTAGAGGAGGTCTACTAGGATGTACTATTTGTAGTGTGCTGTACTTCTTGGACATGCACATTTATGTCTTTCATAATAGTTGGGAAATTTTCTGCTATTATTTCCTCAGAAATCCTTTATGCCCCTTTTCTCATCTCTTCTCCTTCTGGGACACCTATGAAACATATGTTTTCATGCCATGTGCTGTCATTCAAATCCCTGAGACATGGCTCAATTTTTTCTATTCTTTTATCTTTTCTTCTTTCTGTAATATTTAAGTTGTCCTATCTTCTAGATTACTTATTCTTTTCTCCCAGTCCAAATCTGCTGTTGTATGCTTCTAGTGTATATTAATCACTTCTATTATGCCTTTCATCCCCATAATTTTTGTTAGTTTTCATTTTATGCATTCAAATTTTTCTTTATATTTAAACATTTTCTTTTTAATATCTTTTATCTGTTTAGTCATATTTTCTTTCAACTACTTGAATTGATAAGGGTGATTAATTATAGCTTCTTTGATAAATTGTTCTAAGTTCTGTGTCTCCTCTGAAGTTATAACTTGCTCTCTTAACTGGGACATATCTTCCTTTTTCTTAGTATGGCTTGTGATTTTTTTGTTGCATTTTGCTGATGACTAGGCATTGGATTATCTTGATGAGTTAATCTGAAGGTCAGCTTCTCTCTCTTGCCTAGTGTTTTATTGTTGATTAGCCTTGCATTACAGCTCTTCCTTGATGCACTGTCTGCCTTATTCTAGACATTTAGAATTTTTTCAGGTATTCTTCAACTGATTCTTGCATTGAATATGTGGTACAATTTTAAAGATTGCCCTATTTGTGCATTGTTTGAACTCCAGGGCAAGTTTCTTATCCTCTCTTCCTTCTCTGAGAAGCTTCATTTCTTTTGTTTGTTTTTGTGAAGAATTTTCTCCCCATCTTCTATGACTTTTTAAAAATATTATCTTCCTCAGTCAATTTCCTATTTTCCTTTCACTTTTCAGTTCTGGGAAACCCTTGTCTTACAGTAATTCAATTTAATCCTCCTCTCTCTCTCTCTCTCTCTCTCTCTCTTCCCATCTCTACCTATCTCTATTATCTCTATCTCTATCTCCATTTCTATCTATATTATCTATATCTTTCTATATCTATCTATATTTATATCTATATCATCTACATCTATCTATATCTATATCTATCTATCTATCTCTTTCTCTTGAGGCTTTTCTTTCTCTGATTTCTTACCCATTAGATTATCTCATCCAGATGGCATCTGGAAAGGATGGCATTGATCTAGAAAGGTGAATCCTTCCAGAAAAGTCCATTTCACATTTATGTGGTCAGCCAACAGAAACTAGATTGAATGAGTGCACCACTTGCAGCCATGGCTTCTTTTTCACTTTGGGGGCTCTTTTGTATTCAGCACTTCCAAAGCAGCTTGTATTGTGCCCTGGGTCTCAAAGGACTTGGGAATTGGTGCCTGGATATGTGTGGGTTTCTAACATGCGGTGAGTGTTTCTATAGTCTGTGATCATAATGGGAGGGAGGGATTCCTTCTGCTCTGTATCAGAGACTCCAAAGTTGCTTGGGACTGAAGGTGGGGTAGTGAGAGGGACTGGCATTCCAGGATGGCAATTTCCTATGTGATATTTTTTCTTTTTCTTCACTTCTGAGTTTGTGAAGTCATTCATCAGTCTCTACCACCTTCCAGATTTTAATCAAGTGGGATTTTTCCTTTTATTCACTGAATCCCTGGGGAGGATTTTCAGATGTCTCCCATCATTATTTTCATGATGTTACCTCTGTCCTTCTTTGCAATTTAAAGAAGACCAAAAAAGAGAAGACAATGGTTTGCCCATTGTAATGAGTTTCTAATGAATGTCAAATTATCCACAGAGAAAGACTGGTTTGTTAATACTTTTAAGAAATTCCTCATTTCAGGTGTTGTGTGTGTTTCTACATTTTATTTATTTATTTATTTTCCTTCCATTTTCTTTTTTGTTTCTTTATTTTTAAAGATGCTTAGATTACATAAATGTTATATAAAAAATAAATGGGATTGCCATAGAACCCATGTGATACACCTCCCAAATTTCCTGCATTAACAACATCTTTCTTTAGTGTGGTACATTTTTTCAATTGATTAACACTTATTGATGCATTGCTAATAACCATGGTCTGTAGTTTACGTTATTGGTTTACATTTTGCAGCACACAATATTATATGTTTTCACAAAATTATAATAGCCTGTATCCATCAATGCAAAGTCCGGCAGAACAATTCAATGTCCCCAAAATGCCCCATGTTGCACCTATTCTTCCCTCTCCCTCCCCTCAGAATCTCTGGTGACCACTGTCTTTATATCAATCTTACAAGTTTTTCCATTACTAGAATTATAACAAGTTTACTTTAGTCCATATTTTCAATGCCCCTTATGTTTGTTCATTTCTCAATCTTGAGGATTTTGGTATGGTGTGTCCACTCTGCTTCTGATTGAGAGGGGGTTTTGATCCCATGGGGACAATGGATGGAATTGTCTTACGTGCAGTAGTAGATATTTTTTGTCATTTGGAGTGCACACTCTCCATCATCATCATTTTATTAGTTGTCCTGGGTGAAAGTCTCCTGAGATTTAGGGCTCAACCTGCATATGAACAGCTGGAAGATTTAAGATTCTCAGACATATATTTCACTGGTAGAGTATTAAATATAGCTTCAAATAAAAGGAGCAAAAGAATGATGTGTAGGAAAATTATAAATGAGACTAATTCTGTTAAACTGGGGAAATAGTTTACATGTTTTCTAAGGTAATCCTTACCTTACCAAATCCTTACCAAAGAGGTAATCCTTACCTTACCAAATCCTTACCAAAGAGTTGTCAATTTCCTGGAGTTGTCTCTCATACATCATAGCACATCAGACACAGTGAAATCCTGGTTTATTGATGTCTTTGAATAAATTCCTGTCTTCTGAGCATTCCTAGGTTCAGGTGGTGTGTGTGCTTTCCACATCATTTGTGCATGAGTCTAGTCCTGCATGTAAAATATCTCTGGACATCTGGACTGTCGGGTTTTTTATTGCTTTTTAACAAACCACCCTGCAGCTTAGTGGTTTCACACAAAAATTGAGTATTTCTCATGATTCTAATAATTGGCTGGGCATAGCTGGGCAATTCTGCTCCCCATGATGCCAGCTGGGTTACTTAGCTGGGAGTTCACCTGGGCCTGGAACAGCCATGATGGCCTCATTCATTTATCTGCAGCTGAGAATGGCCATTAACAGGGGCACTTCAATTTTCTCTCACATCCATGGCTTCTCCTCTTCTATTAGCCTAGGTTTTCTTCCTAAGAACATGGAGGACATGTTCCAGGAGGAAAAATGAAATTAGTTCTACCACATTTTATTGATTGCATTAGTTTGCCAAATAGGTGCTCATGAAAATTGCCAGAAATATTCTGGTTTATTTGGGGCAAAAGCACACACTTCAAAGGCCATGAAAAGTCCAAATCAAGGCACCATGTGACATGATTTCGCACCCTATTCAGTTGCCACTTTTTGAAGCAAGATGGTGTGCAATCTCTCTCTGGTCTCTGCCTTCCCCTCTGGGCTGTTTTATCTTGAAGAACTCAGCTGTGCACAACCAAGCATAGAGCTTGTCTCTGACCGAGTCTTCTCTCTCAGGCTTAGTTGCACTGCTTGCTTCCCAATTTCAGCTGTAAGCTATCACGCACATATGTCTCATCTCTCCGTAAGGCATCAGCTCTTTGAGCCTCTCCTTTCTGTCACATTGCAGGATAAAAAATCACATAGCTCCCTTTTCCTGCATGTCTCCATTTTTTATGAAAACCAGCAAAAGGACCGAGACTCAACCTTAGACCTCGCTTAGGTAGTCCCCTTGAAAAAGGTCTAATATCCACAGGAGTGGTTAAACCCATAATCAAGATCTTTCTCTTTTTTGGATTCATAAAATTGTTTCAAATGGCCACATTAATCATATAATTCATGAACCTCAGATTCATGAGGAGGGGAAATACATTCCATCTCTTAGTAGAAGAAATGTCATGTTGGTACAGGGAAAAGAGGAATTGTTGATGTACACATTTGAAGACTCTGTAGTACAATGTCTACTCATGGATACAAGATAACTCATAGACTAGTTAAGCAGAATAGTTCATATCTACTGTTGACTGCAACTACACTAAATGCTAAAGAAAAGATTTCAGGCATTAGAACCACAGTTTTATTCTTTTATGTGAGTCCTGCCCTGTGAATGTCTTTGAAGAGGATGGAGGCTGCTCTTTTATACATGCCTGAAAGAATGAAATGTGATTTTGCTGGTATAAGGGATAGGATCCACAGTATATTATGCTCAAAACTGTTTTGCCAAGGGAAAATGTGGCAAAAATGCTTGAAGGTCACAATGTTTTGGAATATCCATGTTTGACAGGTTTCCTCAATTACTCATCAGATATTTGAATTATAGTAAATCCCAACCTCTAGATCATTTTTGTTTTTGTGGACAGACTGATGAAGCTACCTAGCACTCCTCTGGAGTGTCAGATGGAATGAAAGAGCAGAGGCCATTGATAAGGGTTTTGAGAACAGGCTTCCCTCTGCCAGAGCTTCATGACCTCAAAGGCCATTCTTTTACTGTTAGAGATTCATGGATTTAAAAGTTGCATTTTGAGTAAAAGGATAAACTCTCATATCAGCTCACTTATCCATTTCTTATATCATTTCTAACCAACTAGCAGAAAAGACAGATACACGGCTTGGCATTCAGAAAGCAAGAATGGAGGTGATCCACTACTGTCACATGCAATGAATATCAAGCAAAAAAGTCTACCCCATCATGGAAAAGGAGATGTCTAGTAGATAAGAGGAAGACTATTCCAGGGGTTGCTACAGATGACCAAGACTTATTTTGTAATTAGCCATTTAGCAGAAGTTTCAGAATACTTTACATGATAGCTGCCCAACTTGACTTGGTTGAAGACCTGCCGGAAGACAGAATGACATATTTTATGACCCTCTCGATCATCTTTTGCCATCTTGGCCTTTTTCTGCACAGAGATGCCATCTATTTTCTTCCCACAATATTGATTAATCTGTGAGATACAAAGAGATTCATATTTATTTTCATTTATATTGCTTTCCCCATTGAATCTACATGACACCTGGGGCTTTATTATTGGGTTCAATGGAAGTTGCTAATGTTAGGCCCCTTAGATGGAACTTTGGAGATAACCAGAGATGTAAAGAAAAAAAAATTTAACAAAAGAGTTAGGTGCAATTTACATTTATTGTGTGTGCAGACAGGAGCCAAGGTTGGTCTAAAGCTACTCAGACCTGACTCCCTGTGTTGCAGTTTAACTCATGTTTAAATATCTAAGTTACTACTTAGAATTTGTTTTGATTAGGCATTAATTTTTA